>PPHD01029341.1:0-10628 GCA_002909625.1 Bambusicola thoracicus
CAGGGAAGGTTCAGGCTGGACGTTAGGAAATGCTTCTTCTCTGAAAGGGTGGTCAGGCACTGGAATGGGCTGCCCAGAGAGGTGGTGGAGTCACTGACCCTGGAGGTGTTCAAGGAACATTTGGACATTGTGTTGAGGAACATGGTTTAGTGCGAACTATTGTTGATGGGTGGATGGTTGGACTGGGTCATCCTGCGGGTCTTCTCCAACCTTGGTGATTCTGTGATTCTATGATATGACCTCTGCTTTCTTTCTCTCTGATATCATTCTAACTCACCTATTTTCCAATTTCTCTAACCACAGAAGTGCCTGCATGTTACAGATATCTCTCTGTTTCAAGTAATTTATTAGTTAGGACTTCTTAGAGCATCTTTTTCTTATTTATTTACACAACCAGCTCATGTAATTTGTCTCACATTTCATCACTAAAAAAAGGGAGAAATTAAAGAAGAAGTCTTACATGTTGCTTGTCTCCAAATTAGCAAGTCACTTTGAAGCATTTCGGCGAAGTAGACAGACCATTCTAGGTATATAAAATAGCTGTCATCCTGCTATGAGTATGCATGGCACACTGGGTTTTGGATGTCTTTATTTTGGCTGTTACTATCTTTCAACTAAGATGCCACCTACTAAACTTTCTCAGAATTGCTGTTGGTGGCAAATATAGCATTCAAATGGTGAAAAAAATCTTGTTGCTGTTGCCCCTTCATTTCATTTAGATGTATTACTATTAGACGGTACCAATGTGAAATACTAGGTATGTAATTGCACTCTTTGCTCAAAGAATTCCTGGGGTAAAGATATTCACAGCAGATCAGCAGTTTCCATTTTCTTCCCAAATGTAATGACCTACCTAAATTTTTCTGTCCTTATACTTTTTTTGGTGTTGCAGAAATAAGAATGTATTTCACTCTTTCTGTGGCTCTGCTCTATATTCAAACTGAGTAAATTAAAATTTTAAACCCCCAGTTCCCAATCTCCCTCTCTCAGAAATTCATCTAATTCTCACATGCTCGTAAAACAGCAGATGTTAGAACTGCAGCTAACATGAGGGTGGCAGGGTTGTACGTTTAGGAGCAACCAGAGTCTGCTTCGGTTCCAGAATGTTTATACAGACTAATTACATAGAAAAGTGCATCAGATAGGATATTAATCTAGTTTCAGATGTCAGCATCCCCAGACTATAGGTAAAATATGATCACTTCAGGAAATATCTCAAAAGGAAAAAAAAAACCATCAGCAAAAAGATAATGTAATTTACGCTCATGAGACTCATTTATATTTGTATTAAGGGCTGTTGCTAGGATCACTGACAGGCCAAAGTTTGCATGGCCCAGGGCTTTTCCTGCACAGCCTTTGCTCTGTTTCACAATTTAGTCAATTGTTTACATTGCATTGCATGAAAAGGCAAAACAGAGGCAGAGAGGAAAAGTCAAGGCTGATCAGCGCATTGCAAAACACTTTGTCACTTTGTCATACTGGTTAGCAGCAAAGGTGAAGAGGTGAAAACAAAGGGCTGTTTGTTGCCAATTTTCAAAGGAAAGAAATCCTGTCAGAGAACAGAGACTTGTTTGAGTTGCGCTCTGAAGAAAGCAAGTGAGATTTATTGTTTGGAATGGATTTACAACTGCAGAAATCATCTTTAAAAGTGAATTGGAAACAGGGGTGGTACAGAGGGTGGTACCAAAATGCTGCAATAGAAACGGGAACAGAGGCTAAAATGGGTGTCAAGGGCAGCCTGTTCACCAATCTGGGAGTCTTTGTGATCATTGTTTAGAGTAAGGGTATCTGCATGCACTTTTAAGGAATGGTATTAAAATTTTGTCATGTAATTATTTTCTAATTAAAAAAAAGAAAAGTTAAATGGATTCTCAATATCAAGCAATTTCAAGCAGAGAATGTGAAAGTTACGTAACAGTGAACATGGTTGCCTGTCTAGAACTCACCTGCCACATTAGGCAGGCAATGTACTGTAGGGCAAACTCACAGAAAGTCTGTCTGTACTCCAGTACAACTTCCCTAGTGTAAATCCTTCACTGTGAGGAGATTGTTCTTAAGCTGATAATCTGATGGTGTGGCTCTTTGCCACAACATCTCAAACTCCTTTTCTCAGGGCTTTCAACTTGCGGGTGAGTCAAAATAATCCCCATTTTTATAAGGTTTTAAGGGAATTAGGTGTTAGTTCTCCTAACTCGTTCATTCTACTTTCTCTAAGCATTACTCAAAAGCTGCAGATTCAACAGTAGGTCACGTTCACCAGTTTCACACATTTTTATTGAAGGTCAGGAACTTCCACCAAGTAATAGGAGTAACATGAGGCTGTTTGCAAATAGGTGGTCCAAGTGCAGGGCAGGACCTATCAGCAGATGCAGAATCCAGGAGCTCTGTACGCAGCTGTGAGGGGAGCAAGTTGGTGGCATCTGCGGGGACAAGCAGGAGGCAAGGAGCCAGTGAGCCAGAGAATCTTCATCAGGATGTAATTTGGCTTGACGGCATGGCTAGCTAACTGTTCAGAGACTCAAAATATTTTACAAATCTAAACAACAAGTGGATTCTCAAAATCTCTGGAAAGAAAAATTCTGCCTTTTTTTTTTGTTTGTTTGTTTTTAGAAGGCTTTTTGCTTCTGTCAAAACTAAGATGGCAAATATTGAACCTATTGCTTTGAGAAAACAAAACCTGCGATAGAAACAGGAGCTTCTTCGAGGTTTGTAATAGAGCAGTATAACTGTCCTGGCTTGGTCCAGAGTGATCTGTTTACATCTGCTGACCAGTGGTTCAGTTTTGCTTCCTAACCTCATGCTGTTGCACCTCCCAAAGGCATCTTAGACATTTGACCTCAGGCTTTTGTTTCAGTGACTACATACTTACAGCATTTCCAGTGCTAAGTAATGTCAGAGTCCTGCCAGGGATCTATCTTGGAACATTTTTTTTCTGTGGTTATACACTTTCATCCGGAAGTATTATGCATTCAGTGGTGTCTGGTATCATCCAGAGATACCTGACGGGGATTTCAGACCTCGTGAGCTCTTATTTGTACGCTTGCGTATGCCAGAAACTATTCCCTAATGGCCTTTCTGGTGTCTCTGGATTGCCTTCCTTTCTGGGGTAAAACTTGCAGCAAGTTTGGGTTTTTTAATGCTTCTTTGTGCTGATCAGTTGGTTTAGGCACTACAGGCGGCATCTTTCATGCAGTTGGTTGGATGTTTTCTTTCACAGAGAGAAGGTTTTTTCAAAGAGAAGCAAATTTTGACAGTGGTGTTTGTTGACAGTCCAGATACACTGTTCCACTTGAAAATCAACTCAGTAAACAGAAATTGCAGACCTTTGCCTCTGTCCCACACACATACTGCTTTGCCCGTAATTTGCTCATCTGCTTGCTGCACCGGGTGCCCTGTACTGTCATATGGCAATGGAAATACCTGAGGTCATAGTGGAAGGAAATTCAGTCCTTAGAAGATTAGTTCAATTACTTATCTTTGCCCCTAAAAACCAGCTGAAGCTGGTGGAAGAGCATGGGGAGGAGCAGGCTAAGAGTGAGTAGCATCCAGCTGAACCCAAGCAAAGCTGCAAAAGCTGTGTGTTATGTTCCCTTTGGTTCAGGGGCAACCGTAGGCCCTGCATGTGTTCCCAGGGGTAATCAGGAAAGTGTCTGGTCCTTCCTAAGGCCTTCTGACCTCTCCTTAGCAACCCTCATCAGCTGCCAGTGCTGTGAGCAGCACTACTATATTCTTCACGGAGTTGTTTCAAGTATACTTTTTAATGTAGCTCTTTCAGATGTCTCTCAGATCTCGCAGAAAAGTTTTCTATTTTGAAAGAGCTCCATCTCTTCTGCTCCATTACTGCAGCTGGTAACATTATTCACTATGAACAATTAATTGACAGTTTAAAACTTTCCTCTGTTCACAAATTGCCCCTGATTATGCATTATACCAACACATTCATTACAACGCTTAGACCAGTCATATTCATGATTCTCTTTGATCCCTGGATTGTTCATAAATTGATCACAGTGAGTATTCAAGTACTTAATCAAAGCTGAATTTAATCAAAGCACTTCGGCGTTGTGGTTAATCATTGAAAAAGTGACTCAATATTGCCCTATCACTGAAGGTATGACTGAAAGTATTTCATCCTCCAAAGCGACTTCCTTTTTCTTGCTAGATCTCATGCATTAGAACTGAAAGAAAAGATAACATTTTTGACATGGGTAGAGTTTTAATATCTGAAGCTGTAGATACTGTTACAAAAACCTGTTGTTAAAAAACAGCTTACTTCTGCTTTAACAAAAGATGAATGACAGAATAATTCCTTGATGATAGTAGTCAGTAGTAAAAGCCTGAAATTTGCTTTCTTAAAATATTTATATGCACCACATTTTCAACTGTTGGAGCATATATAAGCAATGAATAATAAGAGGGCAGATATGGGCTAATCAGATTCTTGTTCAGTGGCAGCCTATCAACCTATGTTTTCATTATTTGATCAGTTCTGCTTAACTTGGTCTGGGTGACTCCTTGTATATTGAAAACCCTGCCAGAGTGATGACTGAATAAATGGGAGCTAAAAGGAGGTCAGTAGCTGATGTCAAAACATGTAAAGAAGCACCAGCAGGCTTGAAGACCAGCCAAATCTTGCATGTTGATCAGTGAATTGATTTCTCCAGCCTCCTTCATGCAGTGCCAACCCAAAACACACTGCCTGACTACCTCCCATCCTGTTTACACTGAGGGGCGTGGAGAGCTGGCAGAGTCCCCTGTATCAGGGCACAAAATGAGAGGTGGTGGTTCATGGCTGGAGGAATGACCCCAGCAGAAGAGTTTGTGTTTATCTACTGTACAGATGTACAATTACCTTTTCTCTGTTACCAGTGTATGAGCTAGTATCACAGATGGACCACCCTCACAGCTTTGGGCTAGAGTAGACACTGATGGGACTTAAAGAAAGTAGGTGAGCACAGGTCTGCCTTTCAGACTTGGGGAGCACTGTAGAGTGTAATATTGCTCTAACTCTAGGTCTTACAACACATAATTATATCTAAATAGGAGATACTGAAGGGTGAACTATTTTATCGTTACATAATTGGATGGATACTCACAGCCAGAGGATTCTGATCATTGGCTCTATGTCTAGGTGAAGGTCATCTATGAGTGGTGTCCCCTAGCAATCCATCTGGGAACCAACGTTCTTTAACATCTTTCTCAATGACACAGAATCATAGAAACAGAATCATTTGAGTTAGAAGTGACCCTTAAAGGCCATCAAGTCCAACTCCCCTGCAATGAACAGAGACACCTACAGCTTGATAGGTTGCTCAGAGCCCCATCTAGCCTGACCTTGAGTCTCTCCAGGGACAGGGAATCTACCACCACTCTGGGCAACCTGTTGCAATGCCTCACCACCCTTATTGTAAAAAGCTTCTTATATCCAATATAAATCTCCCTTCTCTTAGTTTGAAATAATTTCCCCTTGTCCTATCACAGCAAACCCTGTTAAAGAGTCAGTATTAATAGACAAAGGGATTAATAACTACCTGAAGGGAGGTTGTGGTGTGTTGTGGGTTGGTCTCTTCTCCCATGTAACTGGCAATAGGACTAGAAGGAATGGCCTCAGGTTGCACTGGGGAGATTCAGGTTGGATGTTAGGGAAAAACTTCTGTGAAAGAGTGGTTTGGCACTGGAATAGGCTGCCTGGAGAGGTGGTGGGGCTGCTGTCCCATGGGAGTGTTCAAGGAACATTCAGATGTTGTACCGAGGGACATGGTTTAGTGAGAAATATTGGTGATAGGTGAGTGGTTGGACTGGATGATCTTGGAGGTCTTTTCCAACTTCAGCAATTCTATGATTCTATGATTAAATGAACCCTCAGTAAGTTTGCAGATGACACCAATCTGAGCGGTGCAGTTGATACAATAGAAGGCCGCCATCTAAAGGGACCTGGACAAGCTTGTGAAGTAGGCCCACAGGATCCTAATGAAGTTCAGTAAGACCAAGTGCAAGGTCCTCCTATTGGATTGTGGCAATCCCAGATATGTTTACAGCCTGGGAGAAGGACTCCTTGAAAGCAGCCCTGTGATGAAGGACTTTGGGGTTCTGGTGGACGAAAAGCTGGTCACAAGCCAGCAGTGTGCACCTGCAGCCCTATGGCCAACTGTATCTGGGTCTGCATCAAAATAGGGGAGGCCAGCAGGGCAAGGGAGATGATTGTCTCCCTCTACTCTACACTTGTGAGACTCCATCAGCAGAACTGTCTCTAGGCCTGTGGCCCCCAGAACAGGAAAAAAAAGTGGAATTTTGTAGCAGGTACAAAAGAGGACTTTGAGGATAGTAAGAGGGAGCCTGTTGTTCAGCCTGGAGAAGAAAAAGCTTTGCGGAGATCTCCTTGTAGCCTTCCAGTACTTAAAGGGAGCTTTTAAGCGGGAGTGAGACTGATGTTTTATACACTCTGATAATGATAGGGCAAGGGGAACTGCTTTAAATTAAAAGAGAAGAGATTTGGGTTAGATGTTAGTAGGAAATTTTTCATTCAGAGTGGTGGTGTGGTGCTGGAACAGGTTGCCTAGAGAAGCTGTGGATGTCCCATCCCTGAAGGTGCTCAAGGTGAGGTTGGATGGGGCGCTGGGCAGCCTGAGCTGGTGGTGGGAACTGGGTGATCTTAAAGGTTCCTTCCAACCCAAGCCATTCTATGATCCTATGATGCTCATATGATTTGGAGCAGGCTTGGTAGAAGGGTTTGCAGTGGCCAGCATTTAGGTACTTTACCCAAATACCATAGAGACATTTGCAAAGCAGCTAGCTAAAGTACATATGGGCTTAAACTTAAAGAAATAAAGCTGTCATACATATTTATCAAATATTTTTAGGATTTGCACTCCTGAAATGCTAGAGGATGGCTTCATGATTAAGGTGACTCTTTCACATTTACTTTATTTCCTAAAATGACCCCAAACTGAGATAGAAATAATTCATGGAACCTGCAAGTTAACATTGGAAGGCAAAACCCCTGAATATCAAAATCCTAACAAAACCAGGGCTTTTTCATGCAGATTACTTCACAAAGAATTGCTGTCTTCAGAAGAGTAAAACACCTCAGAATACCTTTTGTCCCTGAGACGTAGAATAAGAACCGAAGTAATGAGAGAGGAGTAAGATAAAAAGAAAAGCCTTTTATTTATTAATTGAACCAAGAGATTTTTTTTTCCCAAAAGTTCCCTGATGTTAAGCAGTTATGAGTCATGTGCAGATGGTTCAGCGGTGACACATTTACAGCTGCATCCATCTCTCACATTAAGGTGTCTCCACTTGTATTTCCTACCTAGCCACCACGAGCAGCCAGGACTGTGTGGGAGGGTATCCCACACAGATGCCTGAGACAGAAATAGAGAGAAAAACAGACTAGACCAGTTATGACAATACAGTGCTAGAGCCTGAACAATTACTGCCACATCCCTCCTGCCGTGACTTTGAATTACTAACACATTTCTGAGACACGAGTTTTACAGTGCCTTGTGCACACCAGCTGTAAATGTCTTTAACTAGCACTGTTTCTGTTGCCCATCTCCTTGGACAGAAGCTTTGTACATGCGCTCAAATCCAGGAACTCAAAGCCCTGATGCAGTTCAGGCAGCATTGCTTAGATCGATGGATCCAAGTGGAAGTCAAGAAGGCAATAGTATTAGAAACATAATTCACACTCCTTTAACTTTGGCTGGTAGTACAGTGCCTGCTCAAGTGGGGTCTGTGGACACCTAATGTGTTTTTTTTTTTGCCCTAACAGTTACCTGGCTTGCACAAGTGCAGACTGTCAGATTCATGAGAGCCGTGAGTGGGAGCTACTTAGACAGAAGATGCAGAACAGGAACACAGTGAAAAGGCTTTCCCAGAAGAGTGTGGAGTTTTTGTATTATTTAAATAGCTCCCGAATAATGGCCACTGGTACACGTCAGACATAGCAAGACAAAAGCTATTGCTAATTTTAAATTTGTTACATAACTAAATATTTCCTTTAGCAGCTTCCTCCTGGTAGACTAAGCGATTTTATTATTTGCAAGAAAAAATGCAAAATGGTATTTATCATTTCACTTGCCACCCTCTAGATCTGGTTGCACCTCTGGGGTTCACAAAGAGGGCTCTGGTCACACTGAGGGAATTCCTACGGAACTTCACAGGAGGCTCAGAGTAGGGAACCAGTGACCCAGGAGAAAGGGGACCAAAATCAGAACTATGAAGAGATTGTTCCATTTAATTTTAAGACCTAGATTTGGCCCTACACATTTCTTGCTTTGTTCATCTGTACCCTTTCACTTATCCTAAATATAGATTGGAGACAAGTTATCCATCACTTGCATTGATTTACTTCTCCTGAAAGGGCTTCTATAGAGTATCAGCTTCCTCCCTAAGCAGCTTTCCCCAAGATAATAAGTAGGAGCTGCTGGGTGATTTATCTTCCTCTTTCTTCTCTTGATGTTCCCTTTGCAGTAGCACTGCCCTTTCCCATCTCTTCTGTCTCATCTCACAAGGCATGAAGGCTTGCTGCTTAGGGAGGGGCAATTTCCTATGGCAAGCATAGGAATCTCTAGCAGTTCGTTGGGAACAGATTACTCACTGGTAGAGACAAGTGCAGCTCTCAAATACAGAAAGCACTTTCTTTTCTCATTAAGAGCTTGAAGAAGGAACTTCAAAAACATAATTCAAAGTGTCAAACTAGATACACATCTATTATTTAAGTCAGTTAAAATATGGGAATTAAACACTAACAACAGAAAAGAAAGGATGTCTTTAAATACTTCCAAACTGATTCCCTTTCTCCTATTTTTGTCCCATTGAACTATATTTATCTGTAATACAGGAGGTTCATTCTTTCCCTTGGTTATTTAAGAAGGACAAACAGACTTCCACCTTGATAATGTTATCAACTAAAGCACAGCAATACATCATCCTCTATGGAAGGGCAAATAAAATACTTGAAAATTTAACAAATCAATACCAATGATCAAAATTCTGCTTTTAGGCAGTAGGACAGAAAGACCTTTTGCTGTATGAGGAGGCATACACTGTATTTCACACTTCATTTGTACTTCACACTTTATTTCTTTTCAGTGGCCTTACTGAGTACAGTTCAAGGCATACAAGTGGACTGAACATCTACATGGAAAGGGTAAATGATAGGACCTCTAAACAGTGTGGGTAAATGCAGCCTTGGGGACTAGACTCTTCTATTGCAAGAATGCATCTAAACTGTCTAGCCATCATGCAACATCACGTATGTACTAAGTACTATGATTACATCCATTTAAATTTAGCACACTTGGAAATAGATATGTAGTTAGCTAGACCATCAACCCAGTTGTCATCTTGAATAGGATGTTATGAATCATTTTCCCATTTGGCTTTAAGAAATACAATCCCTGCTACACAGACACCATGTGACAAATATATTTCAGAGAATAGTTTGAAAAATAAGAGAAGGATGGACCAACTTTCTTTCTCTTTCAGTTAGAAAGGAATATTAATAGTCCTTTTGCTATCTCATATTTAGTTTTAATTTAAGACTCTCAAGTAAATCTCCCAAATTGTTTTCAAAACCCATATAAAGATTTTGGTTTGGAAGCTGAAATGCGCCTCCAAGCACTGAGGAAGTACAGAGTGAGCCTTTGTAATATAAATGATCTCTTAAGAATCTGAGTTCTGTGCCAGAGCTCAAAATAGTTATTACCCAAAGCAGGAACATTTTCTTCCCCAAACAGGAGCACTGAAAAGGACTCACATCCAACCTATGCATGCTATCATATACCAGTTGAATTGATAAACTGAAAAGACTATTTCTATAATCTTCAATTTTTAATTCTACTATGTTGATGCCTAAAAGACTTGAGAAGACAAACATAGCAACTGAAGATGGAAAGAACTCAGCACAATGCTCCTTTGTATGCTTTGTCTACAGTATATCAAAAGGACTGCTTCTTATTGAAAAGGAATCGCTCCAATTATCATGTGATGTAGATTTCTATGAAAACGTAAGAGGTGAGAACAAACAGAATGATGAGAATAACACGAGTTGAAATTTCTCTCCTTAATGTGCAATCATATTAACAATTGAAATTTTCTGGAGATGAAAAATAAAATGCTGAAACACTGAAAGCCTGAGTTAGTGTTCTTAGCTAATGGAATGTAATTCATTTTAAACATTGCCACTACTTCAAGAGCTCTGCTGTTTGTTGTTTAAGTCTGTGAGATTTGCTACTGAGCAGTACAAAGTACTGCATTAGTGAAACGGAGGAATGAGAATCTGGGAATTATTAACCATATTCTGTCCACTGAAATCTGGTATTCGGGCAATTGGCATTTTGTCCACTTTCACCTAAGTCATTTATGAGTTCCCTATATTGATTTTTCAGACTGAAAAGTCATTTTAACGAAGATATAAGTATTAAACTCATGAAAATCCATGGCTTCCAAGACTCCAGTGTTCTGCTCAAGGAGAATACTTGCTTATGGATTGCCATCAAGACTGCCGTTATAGATGTACCATCAAGATTGCTTCAGGAGACAAAATACTGATTTTGTATGCCTGTAAAATTTTCTGCCATTTAAATTGCATGTAAAGGGTAAGATATGTTGGGTGGGAACAG
>PPHD01029343.1:0-10628 GCA_002909625.1 Bambusicola thoracicus
AACAGATGAGTTGGGCAGTGGACAAACAGGTGGTTATAAGAGAGCTGGGGATTTCAGGAAAACAGCTCACAGTTTCAGGGAACACACTGGGTGAGAGGGAAGAGAGCATTCAGTTCCTAAAGGTTGAGTTCTGGGACTGGGCATACCTAATGCTTCCATCAGTGATTCTGACACAGGAAGGACCTTACTGATGCTAAGAAGTGTTACGCAGGCAGCTCAGAGGATAGTTAGGATGCCACAGGAAAAAAACTTGACAAGGAGAAAGAAATTGGAGCCCACCGGTCCAAGAAACTTTTTAAGCCCTGAGATACAAAATTGAATAGTACTGTCCAAATCGTTTTGGTATATATACTGGACTTTCTGCCTGTTATCTTTCTGACTTGGTAAATTTTACTGGAAGTTGTTTAGTCCATACGTCATTTCTGTCTGACTTTGTGTCAAAAGCTGAGTCGCAACTCAATGACGATTCTTGATTTGAGAGTGTCTCTTTAATGAGCATAGCTTCCTTTCTGTTATTTGACCTTCATAAATGTTATATTGTTTGGTTTGGCAAGGAAGTCAGCAGTTCTCCTTGGGGAGAGGCACAGACATATAAACAGTGCGTTACCCAGCTTGTTTGTGAACGTATTTAACATGTCCGAAATATATCATATTTAGAGTAACAAATAACAGATGCCTGCAGCAGTAAAAGCAAGTGAGCTTGTATGCTGTTTGCTTTGTAAATAAATAATGTCTTTGTAACAGTTGGCTTTTCAGGCTGCCACAGTTTCACTCCTCCCCCTTTGTATTTTTTTTCCACAATTTAGATGAATTTTGCTCAGACGAATGACTTCTGTCCTCCTCGCTGCCTCCTCCTTACGTTATCTACCAACCTACTGAAAAATAGTGCTTACTTTTTCTGCATACCGTGAGCTTCGCTTTTGAGCAACAGTCTCTGATTTCAGATTTCTCCGGTTGTTTCGCAAACGGTTGCTGCTGGTCTGGAAGCAGAGGCCAAAACTTAGTTCCCAGATCAAATTTCTCTTCTCTTGCTTTGCCCTCCCCCTGTGCTGTCAGGAGGCAGAGCTCACCTCTGGCTGTCAGCACAGGTGACCCGTCCCTCCTCACTGCCCGACGTGACCAACGGTCATGCCCACAAATACAGCCAGAAGTGAATTTCCCTATCATGCTGAAACAGAAAAGAACATCCACCTGGGCTGTGTGGCATGGACTCTTCTGTAGGATGCTTTGCCACAATGCTGTTGGTTAAGCAGATGTAATTTGTCATAAGAAAAAAATGTCTTGAATACCATTACTTTTAATTGGGTTGCTACCTAAAATATCAAAAATGTTTTCTATGTCCCCTTTTCTATTTAATGAGCGAGCATGTGATCTTTTCACTTGAATCACATTGCAGCTTTATTTAACCTCTGTGTGGTTATGTATTAACTAGTTCGTACTTAGTGAGCGAGTAGTTGTGTCTTACGCCAGTGGCTTTCTTCTAATAAAGTCTTTGCTTTGCTTAGGAAATCATGAGCAAGGAAGATGACTAAATCCTGTAGCTATGGGCAAGCTACAATAGCTTTACAGCAAACTAAATACTTTAGAAGCAGAAAAGGCAAGCTGTTTAATATGCAGTTTCTGAAATTTTCTGCACATCACGCTGTGATGCTTCAGTAAGCTATGAGAGCTGAGGTTAATTATTCTTCTGTGGCTGTACTCCCTAAGAAGAAAGAAAAACATACGAATAGTGTGAGATTTTTCCATGGCGTAATCTTGGAAGAGCGATTCATAAATGAGACCTTTATCTCCAATAGCACAACTGGTGAACAGTAGCACTTAAACAGTTAGTTTCGATTTGGAAATTACTTTTCCATGTAAGGTTTTCTGTTACTATCGGTGTAAGAGATACATAGGAATATGGTAAGTGAAAGCAATTAGATGAGAGGAAGAAGTGGTTTTCTTTTCTGCTCCCCTTCTGCTTTGATTTCACCGGGTACGCAGTTTCACCGTTGGCTTTCTGTGCTTGTCAAAGCAGGATTCTCTAAACACCCGTGTGTGTAATTTCACTCAAGCGAGGAGCAGTAGGGGCGGTACTGACAACTGGAATTATACGCAAGTGAAATAAATTGATGGGAAAATTTTTATAGACCGATTGTGAAGCCAGCCAAGTGGGGAGGATACAAAAAGCCAAGCGGTATTTGAAATGACTCACGTTTTTTTCTAAAGATGATTGGTGGCCAGGATGACTGTAGCATTCTTATTCTTCTCGCTTAAAAGTGAGAGTCGCAGTCTCTAATTTGTAGTCTGACAATATAAAGGAACCCGATGAATTGGGGGTGGAAGGTTAAAACCAACATCAGAGCAACTGCTGAGAATCGTGCGGCAAAAAAACAGCAGTGCTAACTTGTCTGGAAGATCAGAAAGTTTGGAGTTGGTTTATTTTTTTCCAAATGTATTATTTTCTGTGGTATTTTTAAGCTAGGGGAGAGGCCTCTCACACAGAAACACAGAGGAGTAATAAAGATCACCACATAGTTTGGAATCTAAATGCTGTTGGTTAAAGTCGCCATTTCATTTGGCAGAATGTACTTTGAAATCGTAATTTCTTGTTCTGTTAGCAAGAGCTGTGCCCCTTGAGGTTTTATCTTATGCTCCATTACATTCACAAAGCCATGCTTAGGGGGAATTACGAGCATTGACTTCCGAAGGCTTCTTAGGTGGCAAGCCTGCCAACTCAGCGCAACCGTGCAGATAGAAGTACCGCTCTCTTTATCCTGGTTAGTAAAACATCCTTTCACTTACACTAAGTTTAGAGTGAGGAGTCTTTTCCTGATCTGCTTTGTCTTGATATAGCAGGGGCAATGCTATAAATCTGCAGGTGGCTTTAGTTTTTAATTTAGAATGTTTTGGTTGCTCTGAGTAGGATTACTGTCTTACTTAAAGGTGTGTTCTTTTCCTCTGATTTATTTTTAACTTTAATCCTTTGTAGTGCAATGGAAAGCCATTCTCTCCTTAATCCAAACCTACAGCAAGGGGAAGGAGTTCTTTCCAGTTTCCGCACGACGTGGCAAGAGTTTGTGGAAGACCTGGGCTTCTGGAGAGTGCTGCTCCTGATCATTGTCATTGCTCTTCTCTCTCTTGGAATAGCATACTATGTTAGTGGGGTGCTTCCTTTTGTAGAAAATCAGCCTGAGCTGGTGCACTGAAGCGAGCGGAAAGAAGTGCGCCGTGCTTTTCCGTGTTGTAATCTTATTTTGAGCTTCGTGGAATTTTTCCCTCGGTGCAGACAGTGGCAGCTGTACATACTGTTTGCTTTTTATACCTACTATTAACCCCTCTGAAAGAGAGATTAATTCAGTTCAAGTAAAACACTAAATTCGAAAGCATTCCGAAGCTACCTCTGTCGTCTCGACTTGGAAGCAACATGTGGAGGTAATTCTGTCTGCTGATAAAACGTTGTGATGAGAAGAGGTCTTTTATAATGAATATAACGTTCTTGAGCATGAATTGTGTAACCTAGTACACAACCAAATTTGATACATATTCCATAAGAAGAGAGGTAAATCTGTTGTTGCATAACATTGTGTGCTTCAGTTGAAAGAAAAAAAAATTTTAAAAGCCCTTTACAAATCTGAATAGCATAAGAATGCATTCTGATATATAGACAGTACTGAGCTCTGTGTTCATAGTTCTTTTAGTGCTTCCCCACAGTTTCTCATCTGTTAGTTTATGAAAAGACTAGAATCAGTTCCGATCTTACTACATCTTCACTGTATAGATCACTCCTTTATTTATTAGGTTAATATGATGTTTCTTCCCCATGTGAATTTTTTATGTTAATATCTCCTTGAAGTGAATTTTGTAGAACTAAAGCTTTTGTAGTGCTTTAGAAGTAAAATTGTTCGGCCTTCAGGGTGAGGAATTTGCCTTCGTGCCGAAAAGTTACAAAGCAAACCTTTCTTTGTCAGGATGGACTGAAAGTGATGTAGGTGTTCTGCTTTGTACATACCACTTCTGTAAGGCCATCGTCTCTGTGAAACATGTCATGAAGGATAACTTCTCCTCTTCCTAAGGACCACATGGAACCATGCAATTGTATCATTTTCATGTTTGTGGAAAGGACTTGACTGACTACAATTCCTTCCTAGAATTCCTTTCTGTTTCAGTTGTTTGCAGATTGCACTTAGAGGCTTACGAAGTATTTTCTGAGCATGTGGAATAAAAATAATAAAAAAATTAATATTTAGGAATATGGTATGAAATGATATCCTGTCCCATTCTGTACGTAAGCTGTGAAATCCTTTGTAAATAACGCAAAGATATGAATCCACTGCATACTCTTCTCTGAAGGCCAGGATGATACCACGCAGTAGTTGTAGGTTTTCAATGAAAGTAGGTTTTCAGTTTCCAAGCTGATTAGATATGTAACTCGCATAGTTGCATTCAAAACCTCCAAAAAATTGAATTCTGGAAACCTAATGGATATTGGTTTTTATTTTACCACTCCAGAATTGTTGCTAAATAACATCAGACATTTATAAGATTATATAAATTGCAGTGAGTATTGCTAGAAGTACTTACATCCCTCTCTTCTGCTACCATGTACGTTCTCCCTTCTTGTTTAGAAGGTTATTGTCTTTGTTTTGGTGTGTGACATGGGCTTCACTAAGATGGGGCCCATTCTAAATTGCATCTCGATCTCATTTCTTAAGCCAGAGGTTAATGAAACAGTACTTTCCTAGCAGTTGCAAAAACTACACAAGTTACAAAAGGAAAACCTCTTAAAACAAAAAGGAAACCACCACCACCAAAGCAGCATTCTCTTTGTCTGTGTATTTCAATTACAGTGCATCTGTTGGTGAACAGAGAAATGTAAAATCATATCTAAATCACGGTTACTTTTCTGGATTGCAGCATTTCTGTTAATGGTACAGTGTATCTTGAATAATACTGCCTTTCAGTATATATCCCCTGTATAATTTGTAATTGTATTATCAGTATGGGTGAATGACATAAATAAATATACGCTGTAAATATGTTTTGGTTTATTATTGCATCGGTGCAGTGGTAACAATGTGGCTCTGTTTTAGGCTTTTTTATTTTGCGTTGATAGTAAGCATTTCAGAAGTTAGGAGATTTTGCTCCTGAGAAATGGAAGCCATGCTGGTGGCTACAGTGAGGTTTTAAAACGCAGATTGTTTAGATTTGCCTGCTTTATTTTCAGTGTTGTTTTTACATTGTGCTGTTTGTTACCTAAGATTTCAGGTATTGAGTAAGTCATCTAAAGGCCCTCCGAGATTTAAGACTACCTATGAGGGGATACAAAATACAACCAAGAAAAGCAGGTTTGAGTGTAGTGACTGCAACTGTCTGACATATGGACATGCCAGACATGTGACTGAAAAAGAAGTTTGCTCTGCATGCACTGCTGTTACTAAAAAAAAGACAGCTGTACCTTTTCTTATAACGTTAACAGCTTCCTGTTCAAAGACTGATTCTAAAGAATGAAGTCGCTTCCTAAACACTGGGTTTCAAGGAATACCGTCCTTCTTTCTTGGAGGAACAGAAAGATGGCTTTAACCCACTTCCTCTTGAAGCTCTTGTCATAGTGAGTTTCACTATTGCAGCATAATGACATTAATCAGTTTAGGTTGTCTGTCGATCAGTAAGTTTTAATATTTATTATATCTAGATATCTTGATTTGTGGACTCCATTTTGCTGGGCACTTTCCAGATCCAAGGTAAATTCTTGTCTTGAGCTTGTTCTGTGGAAGGAAGTGAGAGAGAAAACAATCATGGAGTGAGGAGGTGGCTTTTTTTTCCGATGTCATAAGACAACTTGGTGAACAAGATAAAGCAGACTGGAGTGTAAAATGGAGGCATATAGGCTACTCTGCTGAGGGCTGTCCCTGTGCTTGCATTTATTCCATGGCAAGATCACGTCTTAGCTCATCCTTCATCTACCATCATGTCATTTTTATCTTCAGGAGCTTCTATTTGCACTCATATTGATACTTTGCTTTGTAGAAGGGGATGATCTGTTGTGTGACTATCTTGGGTTGGTATTGTTGCAGCTACTGCAGTATAACACGTATTTCGTTACTAGACGTGGTGTGGCACTGTGAAGTGTATCATCGCCAAAAGCTCCTGGGAAAGAGAGAACATGGTGTTGTGTGGGAGTATATTGAAACAGAAGACCTCAGCATTGTGATTGATCTGGAGACTGATTTTTTGCATGGGTCAGCTGATCAGTCTGGCTGGTTCTCATCTCTTGAAGGAGTCAAGAATAACAAACTCATCTGGTGGCCTCGTTAGCTCGGTAGCTGTTTTTCTAACCAAAATTATTTTGGTCATAAGATGTTAGAGAAATACAAATCAAGTAATTTGTTCAGAAATTGTACAGTGTCACTTCAATGTAGAGAATGCAAGTGAAAACTCTCCTTCAAACTAAGAAAAAAAAAAAAGGAGGTAATATTGTTTCTTGTATTCAAAATCTACAAGTCTAGCATGTATTTAAAATTAACATCTGTTTTAACATCAACCTTGAAATTAAGTACAGCTGAACGTCTTACAGGCTGTGATTGAATTTCCTCAGGTGGAATTGCTGTATGCTACCTCAAGTTGACTTCTTTGTCAGATGATACGAGTTCATTTGTTTCTGCAGCCAGTTGTTTCTGAAGTTGTTCCTGTTTCTGAAGCTAAACCATCACTTGGTTCATACAGGAACTGGTGATTAAAATCAGTCTTAAATGATCTGAGAATTATGTCAGAATGCTTTGCCATCTGTGTGGGAACTGTTGAATTACGGCCTGAACCTCTGATTGACCACCTGAGGTGAGCGCTGAGTCAGCTGCAGGGGCACAGGTGGATGCAGTTCCACCTGAGTGACCGGAAGGGGCGGAGCCATGCTGCACCCCTCCTAGACCCCATTTAAGGGCTGACTCCTCAGGAGGAAGGATCTCTATCTGGAGATCACTCCTCTTAGAGCCCTTCTCTGAGCCCAGGGTACAGGTAAGATCTTTATATCATTACTCCTTTGTAACGTGATGATCTCTCTGGTCCAATACCTGTATACCTGTTTACTATACAGCCGTTATTCTGTGTTCTTTCCTTTTGACATTAATCCTGATTAACTGATTACTTGGGATATGCTTTGTGACATTTCATAAGCGATCCACAGCACTACAGAACTCGTTGTTGCTAGTTGTTACTGCAGTTCTCATCTCCGATGCTGGGGCTTTCTAGAAGAATTCAGACGTCATTGCAGAGTTTCCTAACTCTCAGTTCTGTGTAAACATGGTAAGTGCTGAAATACCCGTGAATCATAAACCTCAAATCTCTATTCATATAAAATTCATTTCTGGAGACAGTAGAGATAATTCTGCGTGTGCCTTTGCAGGTGGTAGGATGCGTGTGTTGTCTTAAACATATCTAAGTATTTCAGCTGAATTAGTGTTGTCTGGCATCTCTCATAGTACTCTTACAAGTACTTCAAAGGAAGGACGCTTTTGAAATACGCAGTATTAGGAAATAAATGCAAGTAGTTGGTAGTTCTTCGCTGTTGGTTACAGGGGAGTAAAGCGTTCCCAGGGTCATGCTGCCACAGGAATCTGAGATGAAAACTGGAAATCTCTGATTGTGATTGACTCGCATAGTCTGTGCTCTTAGCAAGGCACAATTTGTGCTCTGATATTGCAGCTGAAGCAGTTTGCCTGCAGAACCCTGAAAAAGTCTCTCTGCCGTTGGTATTTGTAAGTCATTAAACAACCACTGTTTCCCAATGACTATGGTGAGGCAAAATAGCTAGTTTTCATTACTGACAAGTAATGGGAAATCTATTGGAAACTGCTGTAGCTGAAAAGCAACAAATGAGAATTTCTGCTGAAGTCAGTGTATGAAGAAGTCACTACTGTGACTTCCACTGACACATTCTTTCTGTTTGGGATTTTAAGCTGCCTTCTTGATAAGAAATAATGAGGGACACTTGCAACAGAATTTGTTGGTGGCACGGTTTGCAGAAAATAGGAGTGAAATGAATGCAGTGAGCCGAGGCAGCAGCAGGGAGGCAGAGCAGTGCGATGCCTTTATGAATCACTGCTCAGAGGCTAATCCCAGCGTCTGTAAGAACTGTGAGTAGCGCGCAGTAGCAACCTCTGAGCAGGGAGAAGGATTTCACCCACTTGCAATTGCACGGTTTCATAGGGGTGCAACCTGAGCTGGCCCTTCTTGACTTTCAGTGTCTGTAACGCTGCTATTTCAGACAGCAGCGTGTTTGAATGTGTGCCTGCATTAACAGCTGCTCATGTGCAAGCCCTACTGGTTCCTCTTACAGAAGAATCCTTCTGCTCTTAGGTTATCAGAGGTAGTTTTGCCCAATGTTAACAGAATCTCTTTGCAAAACACGAAATACTTCTGCTGTATTAAATTATATTTACCTAAGTATCAGAAGGCAGGAATGCAGATGAAGGATCAAATGCATGCAAAAATATCTCATTTTCTTTTGCCAAAGAAAGAAGAATAGATGACATTCTCTTAATGCAAAACAAGAAGAAAATCACAATTCATTCTGAACAGTATAATATGAATTCCCCAGTATGAGGATTTTTTCAGGTCATGTTACAACCTCTGGCAGGTGGGTTTTCTAGTAGAAAAGATGATGCAGCCTCGCAGTGGCATGGGGGCAGTGACGTTTGGAGGTTGTACTGGCTTAACAAAGTGTGCACATTGATAGCTGATTTCCCTTAGGATTCGTGAAATGCTGTGTGCTCTTCCCCATGTTGTTATTGTCTCTATGCAAATTGAATGCCTGGCCTGGATTGGTTTTGTACACCTATTTCCAGTCAGAAAATGAAGTGGATGCCCCATCCCTGGAGGCATTCAAGACCAGGCTGGATGTGGCTCTGGGCAGCCTGGTCTCATGGTTGGTGACTTGCACATAGCAGGGAGGATGAAACTAGATGATCATTGTGGTCCTTTTCAATGCAGGCCATTCTAAGATACTATGAAGCAGACAGACGTCCATAGATTTAAGCTGGCAAGGACAGTGTCTGAAGTAGGCATAGAGGATAAAGGAGTATCTTACTAAAGGAGTATCTTACCAAGGACTTTGTCAGTTTGTTTGAGGACTGCTCAGCCCTGCCAGACGTGTTTGTACAGAACTGGTGGTTTTCCCATTTATGGTACTGGTTTCAATCCCTGTGTCAGTTGATGAACACCAGTGGATAACGTGGGGCTTGAACCGAAGGCTGTTTTCAAAATTGTTAATTATAGTAGAGGTCCGAGCTTTATTCTTTGTTTCAAAGTTCAAGGAACTTTTTTTTTTTTAATCTAATGTTTATTAGAATTACAGCCTGCAAACGTACTCAGATAACGAGCATGTGTGTGCCTATACTTCTGTGCTCCTGTGCCAAAAGTAGACTTAGGAACAGTAAGCAAGGCCTCCAGTGAGATCAGTTTGGGGTAAGTCTAATTTAAGGAATTCTGGTTTTTGTCATTTCTCCTCAGATTGCTATTTAATCCGCTGTCAGCTCTGTTTTTATTCATTGCACTGACTTACTGACCTATTTTGTTGCTCTCCTTCTCCAGTTTTGGAAAATGTAGGTCCTGTTACCTGCCTCACCAAGGGGTGCTTCTCATTGACCAAGCTCCTTTGTTTTGACACAAAGCGAATTCATCAGTTTCACAATGTTAGTCAGTTCTCTTTGGTTTTTAGAGCTACAGAGTTTTAGATTTACAGAGTGATTGACTTGCTAGTGTGGTATAATTGGTTAAGGACTCTGTCACCTTGTCCAGTTTTTATATGAAATGCGATAATGGTTAAGGGAACTACTGGTGCTGATTTTACCTGCTCCCCCAGAATGCCTCTGAGATAGAGCAAACAGTTTGAAGATTAACAAAGATCTGGCAATGAAGCTAGAGAGGTATCTATTCCCTGTATTTTCAGGCATTCAGGACCCTAGGAATCGCGTGTTGGGCATATGGAGGCACTCTGCCAGAAGGTTGAATATCTTCATAGAAGATCTTGATCTTGGCCTTTCATGTATGTTCTGCAGCTTGGAGGTGTAAAGTTTGGAAAGCTCTTTTCCTCTTTCAAGCAACAAATGTTTCATTAGAGCAGTTAGGAACCCACTGCATTCTTCCCAATTCTGCTCCTCCCTGTTGTTTCATCAAGACCACCCCATTTCTTATGTGCCAGGAATTCTGTTTATAAAGCACGTTTCTTCCATGTGACTTCTTTCCATCTTGCCATCTCCATTGCTTACTGCACGCTCTCTATCTTATCCGAACTATTGTACACTACCAGTTATCTCAATTTGCCTCGTCTAGTCTGTGCTGAAAGGTCTGTGGGATAGAACATGTCGTATTTTGGAGAGCGGCTTTTGAATTGGCTCCAGTTCACTGCTAGCAGTACTACTCATCCTTTTAATCTGCACTCTCCTGTAATAATGACACAAGAAGCTAGCCTTGTTTTCAGTTTTACTTCTTTTCCCTAATGATGTACTGGATTCTTTTGGTACCTTCACTAAATCAAACTAAGTTGTGTGTAGGCACTGGAACAGCTTGGGGCAGAGCTCATGGCCCCAGGCTGCCAGAGTTCAAGAAACATTTGGAGAATGCTCTCAGACACAGAGTTTGAATTTTGGGTG
>PPHD01029345.1:0-10627 GCA_002909625.1 Bambusicola thoracicus
GATTACCTGGAACTTAAATGAGAGAAAATGGGTTGAAATAGAGCGATGCAGCACGAAATGTTGCAAGTTTTATACAAATCTTTTTTAGGAACAGAGTTGAGAATATCTTAGAGGGATTATGAAGCAAATTTTCCTTCATGTTTAGCAGGTATTTCTGAAGACTTGTTCCCTATGTTAGATATTCTTACTATTTCATCCCCATTTCTGTGTGCTATTTCTCACTCTCATTAGTACAGTATGTTTGAACTTTTACATATTTAATTTCATTTGCCGTTTCCATTTTCACTCAAGCACCAATCATGAAGCAGCTGCTAATTAAATGTAAGATCCTTGCTTGAACAGTTGATCATAGCAAGCTAGCAATTTTAATTGCTGCTTGTCTGAGATAGTGTTCAAAAGGGTGGTAAGTCCACCAAAATGTTTTAGCCTGAGTTTCTTATTCAGGCATTTGCAGTGTCTCTTCTGATTGGAAATTATTATTGATTACTTAAGTAATTTGCTAAAGCTAGGTTTGGCATCTTCATTTACAAAGAGTAACAAGACAGAACAAGACTGTTGTTCCACAGGTGAATGTTTAGATATGAAAAAATAATTTATTCCTCCTTACAATAACAAAAATACTTATTATAAATTGGAAATGACAAAGCTGTTATTATCTAACTTTTACTAATATTTTTTCCTTTTTTTTTTTTTTTTTTTTTTTTTTTGAACAGGTTGATCAACAGCCACAATTTGAGTCATTCTTAGCTATGTATTCTTACTTTGTGATTTTCATTATTTTTGGATCTTTCTTCATGCTGAATCTTTTCATTGGAGTGGTTATCAGCAACTTTAACCAACAAAGGAAAAAGATAAGTACTGTATGAAATGATTCATGGTCTCTTGTAATCCCAATTTGAGTGAGTCTGTGCCAGTTTGGCATGGAGATGTATACAGTTTTCAGGTAACTATTTATAGATATCTAAGGCTTGGAGAATAAAAGGCTCAGTAGCCTCTTATGATGGAGTTACAGCATCAGTGGATAAAGGAAAAGCAACTGATGTTATCTACCTGGACTTGTGCAAAGCCTTTGACACTGTCCCACGTGACATTCTGGTCACCAAATTGTGGAAAAATGGATTTGATGGATGGACCACTCACTGGATAAGTAATTGGGTAGATGGTCACACTGGGAGAGTTGTGGTCAACAGCTCAGTGCCCAGGTGTAGAGTGGTGACAAATGGTGTTCCTCAGAGATCAGTGTTGGGACCGGTGTTATTTTACATTTTGGTAGGCAGCATGGACAGTGGGATTGAGTGTATCCTCAGCAGATCTGCACATGGCACCAAGATGAGTGGTACAGTTGACATGCTTAGAGGGAAGAGGTGCTATCCAGAGGGGCCTGGACAGCCTTGAGAGGTGGGCCCATTCCAACCTCATGAGTTCAACAAGGCCAAGTGCAAGGTCCTGCACTAGAGTTGGGTCAATCTCAAGCACGGATACAGGCTGGGAGGAGTCTGGCTTGAGAGAAGCCCTGAGGAGAAAGATTTGGGTGTTTTGGTTGATGAAAGATTCAATGTGAGCCAGCAGTGTGCATGTGCAGCCCAGAAGGCCAACCGTATCCTGGGTTGCATCAGGTGTCGAGAAGTGTGACCAGCAGGTCAAGGGAGGTGATTCTCCCCCTCTACTCTGCTCTCGTGAGACCCCATCTGGAGTACTGTGTCCAGTTCTGGAGCCTCCAACACGAGAAGGACATGGAGCTGTTGGAGCAGGTCCAGTGGAGTGCCATGAAGATGAGGGCTGGAGCACCTCCCCTATGGGACTGAGAGAGCTGGGGCTTTTTGCTGGAGAAGAAGAGGCTTCAAGGAGATCTTGTAGAGGCCTTCGAGTGCCTGAAGGGGGCCTACAGGAAAGCTGGGGAGGGTGTTGTTATAAGGGCATTCAGTGACAGGATGAGGGGAAATGGTTTTAAATAGGAAGAGGGTAGGTTTAGACTAGACAACCAGGAAGAAATTCATTACTGTGGCGGTGGTGAGATGCTGAACAGGTTTCCCAGTGAGGTTATGTCCCTCCTCTGGAAATATTCAAGGCGGGGCTGTGAGCAACCTCGTCTAGAGGGAGGTGTCCCTGCCTATAGCAGGGGCGTTCCAACTAGATGATCTTAAAGGCCCCTTCCAACCCAAATCATTCTGTGATAATGCTTTAAAGATTTTCTGTGGAGAACAACAAAAAGGGTTGTTCTGGGTGGAAACACCTAACAAACATGGTAAGGATGATTAAACTGCTGATGGGAGAAGTAGCAGCTGTTTTCCTGGTGAGGAAACTTGAAAAGGCCTTGTTAATCAGAACTTTTTTTTAAAACTAGCTTCATTAAAAAAAAAAAAAAAAAAAAAAAAAAAAGTCTACCATAAATTACTCTACAAATTAATTTATTAAGTTTAAAAAAGAATTCTGTAGTCAAATCCAAACCAACAACACAGAAAAAATGACTGATAACCATTTAAAGGCTTCTTAATGCCCACAAGGACCGTGTCCTCTCCTCATTGTTGCTGGATTATCTAAAATTTTTATTAAGTCAGAAACTGAAGGAAAAAATCTTAAAAGGAAAAACACAGCAAGAGAAAAGAAACAGTTAACCTTCCCTGGTAAGCTTCAGCATCTGGAACCTTATTTATTGTCTGGCTCATTTGTTGATTGAGTTCACTCCTTGATTCATTTAGGAACTTAATATATCCATAATATTAAGGGTAATTGAGTCCATTAATCCACTTGGGAGTCTTATAATAAAACAAGTAAGCATGTTTGTTGGCAGACTGACAGGAGGTTTGCAATTTCAAGGTGTACATTTGGAAGACAGTCTCCACAGGAGCAATTTCATTATTTCCATAGGCTGAATTTTTCATCATTTCCACAGGCTGACTTTTACTCCAAGTACCAAAGCACTACTGCCTTAGGTAGAAGATAAAAAGGCACACAAGAAATTGTTTGTCTTTCTGCATCTGGTCAGAGAAAAGATATGAACAAGGAGCAAATGTCCAATTTCACGGTCATAATTTCCTTTTACAACAAAGTACCAGTTGGCATGATCCCAACTAACAGCAGTAATGTTGGTTAAGCGACTGATGAGCCCAAACACTTTCTAGAATTTGATGGGGATGTAACACTTTTTCCCAAGTACATCATATAAGTGTGTATTTTTTTCATTTCTTTTCTCCTTTTTGGGGATTTTCATTGTGATAGATTGTAATGAATTTAAATTGAATTTTCAGAGGTCTTGCTAGAGTGATTAGAAGCTTAGATGCCCTAGGAGACGTTACCTGTTTTATTTTACAAAATGCTAATCATTCATTGATTCTGTGATGGCTTCTCCTGGATAATTGCTGAGTAATACAGATGGCATAGGTGGTAAATAGAAATGTACCAAAAATGTGTGGTAAAGAGAATCTTGCGGAATTCAGTCCCAGAGTATTTATCTTCCATTTACTTGATAACTCAGCCACACACTTCTGCTCTGGCCTTTCCCAAAAATGTAAATGAAAAGCATTTTATTGACGAGTCTTCTGTTGTGGTTAAAATATGAAATAGATTTATCAGAACTTCAGAAAGGCTCTCCCAGTTGAAGAATCTAACTCAGGAATACTGACTGGAATAGATTTTCACAATCAAGCTCTGATTGTATTTTTCACTCCCTCTTTGTAAAGAAAAGAAGAAATACTGAAGGAATACTGTTTTTGTGTGTTATTTTTGTTGTTGTTTGCTTTTAACATAAACTTGCTGGTGTTTATTTAGTTGAGTGCTTAAGCTTCAACTGAATAACAGTATTCTTTCCCTCTACTTAGGTGGAAAAGATCTCTTTTTGACTGAGGAACAGAAAAAGTACTATAATGCCCTAAAAAAACTCGGATCCAAGAAACCTCAAAAACCCATCCCAAGACCCTTGGTGAGACCATTTAAAATGGAGCATGGTAGAAAATGTAAAGATGACGACCAGTTTAAATCAAGCAGCAGGGCATCTGGAAGTCAACTTACAAGTTGGAGCCCATCATCAGCCCACAGCTCTGCTTATACTAAAATGTTTGCTTCAATAAGTATTTCTGTGTACAGAGCAGTCAAAGTGTACTCTGAATATTTTCCTTTTGTGTATTTTTTTTCTAAGGAAATGTAGTTGTACGATACCTGAAAATACTTGGCCGCATACTGAGTGTTATCTTAAAATGTCTAAAGAAATTGCCTAAAATGCTTCTAGCACCTTATTGTTAATTTTTTATTCTCTTAAATTCCCTTTTGAACCAAAAATCACTGTTTAATACTTGAACGTTGCCTGAGTCTTAGAAGTAACATTAATCCATTCTTCTGTCTCCACAGAATGCGTTTCAAGGATTTTTCTTTGACATAGTGTCGCACAAAGCATTTGACATTAGTGTGGTGACTCTCATCTGTCTAAATATGGTTGTGATGATGGCAGAAAGTGACAAAGGAGAGGTCAGGGATGTTCTTAAAAGAATCAACTACTTCTTTGTGGCCGTATTTACTGGGGAATGCATCATAAAAATAATAGCCTTGAGACATTACTTCTTCACCACTGGCTGGAACATATTTGATTTAGTTGTTGTGGTCCTTTCACTAGTTAGTAAGTATCAATTACTGCTAGATCAGATGGTGTGTCTTAACATTCAGCCAAATTTCAAAATGAAGTGACAACTTACATATATCTGATAAATTCCAGATCCATTTTACAAACCATATCCAAATTGATTCCTTCTCAAATCTTATGTACTGTTAGCAAAAAGTACAACAGAAAACTATTAAGAGAAAAATGGATTTGCTTCTTTCTTTCCTTTCTTCTTTCCTTCTTCCTTGTTTCTTTCTTTTGAAAGTATGAGTTTTATTGAGTAATTACCAGAATAGCTTTAATGAAGCAGCGTCTTTTCTAAGCTATTGTACTTAAGTTATGTTAGTCTTAATGTTTTTCTACTTTTGATTTGTAAGTAATCCAAGTTTTCACAGTACAAGTAATTTTGGGTTAAAAATTCATTCATGTGAAAAATGGGAGACTTTTATTTCCAGGACCTCCTTTGAGAAGCCAGATCATGAGAGTTGGTGAGAAAAGCTTGGAAAAATTGAATAGTTTAACACCATTCTGTGTCTACATGACTGTCTGTGGCTGTGGAAACTCCTGTCATAATCTTAGTGCAAAGAGGGCGATAGGAAAGAAAGACTGGTCTGAAAAACTGTTCTCTGTTTCATCCCTAATCTCTGCTATTCCATGAAATCCAAAAGGCAGCTGATCCTTAGGTCATCTGTTGGTAATCATGCTTTTACTACTGCTGAAGGTAACAGTAAGATCACTGGAATGAATGGTGATGGAGGATTAATAGTGATAGCCGTTTTCTTTTATGTTCTTTTTATCTGATCTCTCATGCAAATACCAAGCATTATAGTCAGTTTCAGCTTTTAACACCTGGCTAATGCCAGCAGAAGCAGGAGCAGGAACAATTGGACAGAAGCTAGGAGACGAGCCCCATAGCTTCCAGCACAGGAGCCAAATTATTTGTAAAGGGTTTTTTAGAAGTGCTAGAGCAGTGCATACTTCATCCCCTGAATTACAGAAATTTGCAAGAATGCACTTTTTGCACTAAACAGAAACTTGATAATTCTGCAGTATTTCAAGGTATTACAATTTGTTTTGCTTTTCCTGAGCTCTTTCATAAGCCATTGCAGTATTGGTGATAATGTTTTTCTTGAAAGTGATATAATATAAAGTGATAAATTTGATTACTTTCCTCACCTGAAGCGTAGAATGTAACAAAATGACCATAAATGTAGAATGTCATTGATATGTCCTGAAAATGCTTTCTTTTCTTTTTCATTTCAAAGGTATTGCACTTGCTGAAGTCTTTTCAAAGTTCTTCTCTCCTACACTTCTGAGAATTATTCGTTTGGCACGAATTGGCCGCGTCCTGAGATTAGTTAAAAGAGCTAAAGGAATTCGAACTCTTCTTTTTGCCTTACTGATGTCTCTTCCATCTCTGTTCAACATTGGCCTCTTGCTATTTCTGGTTATGTTCATTTATGCTATTGTGGGCATGACAAATTTTGCCTGTCTTGGCTGGGAAGGTGGGATCAATAACCTTTTCAACTTTCAAACTTTTGATAGTAGCATACTCTGTCTCTTCCAAATTACAACATCAGCTGGCTGGGATGGCCTTTTGAGTCCAGTGTTAAAAGAATCCGAAACGTGTGCTCCCAATGTACCACAGAACAACTCTAGTTGCAGAAATAAAGTGGTTGGTATTACATATTTCGTAAGCTATGTCATTATATCCTTTCTTATTGTTGTAAATATGTACATAGCTGTCATTTTAGAGAACTTCAGCGTTGCCACTGAAGAAAGTGCAGATCCTCTTTCTGAGGATGACTTTGATATGTTTTATGAAACCTGGGGAAATTTCGATCCTGAGGCAACGCAGTTTATTGAATACTCTGCACTTTCAGACTTTGCAGACGCTCTGGCAGAGCCCTTACGCATTCCAAAGCCAAATACGATTCAGCTCATATCCATGGACCTCCCCATAGTGAGTGGAGATAAGATCCACTGCTTGGATATCTTGCTCGCCTTCACTAAAAGGGTTTTAGGAGAAGCTGGGAATTTTGAGGGTCTTGAGTCACACATGGAAGAAAAATTTATGGCTGCTAATCCATCTAAAGTTTCCTACAAGCCAATTACTACTACACTTAAAAGAAAGCAAGAGGAAGTGTCAGCGCTTGTTATTCAGAGGGCCTTCAGGAGGCATTTGTTGCAGCGTTCTCTGAAACATAAGCCTTTCTTACACTGTCGTAGACGTTATAACAGTGCAGTCTATGCAGAAGAGATGCGTGAGAAAGGTGGCCTCATCGCATCAATGCTCAGTGAAAATTATGGGAGGAAGCTAGATAAGTCACAAACTACATCTTCCATATCTCTCCCTTTATTTTATGATGGTATTGCTGGAACAGATACTAATAAGGCGGACACATAAGTTTGTCCCAGGCTGTGGCATTTGTGATAAAACTGATGACAGTTGTTTTCTGGCAGAGAAAGCCTTTTGCTCCCAGAGCATGATATTCTAAATGTACAGGAATTATGATATCCATTAAGTATTGTAATTATTCTATTTTACAAATGCTCCGTAAATAAGATTGGCACAACTATGTCATAAAAATTAGATGAAACTCAAACTGTGGATTGCTTTTTAATGAGCTGGTGGAGTTCCTGAGTTAATTCTTACTTCTGTCTTTTTATTATTATTATTGTTATTCCTTCATAATTCTGGTTTTATGGAAGAAATCGTTATAAGATCAGCTGTAATGTGATTAACAGGCACACAGGTCTGTAGAACAATGTATGTGCCCTCAGAGATAATGCCCGGATTAACTTGCTTGTTGTAGCAAAATGAAATGATAACTACATTACCTGTGAAGGTGCTCATTCAGGATGCTTCAGTATAATAGTCCACTCATTTCTAGGTTGTCTGAGACCATCTTCCTCCTGGTTCCTTTGGTATTTACACTGAAGGATTTTTGAGATGCCTTTACACATGCACCTAAGTGGATTTAGCAAATGATGCTCCAATAGCTGTGCTTGAAAGTTGTATGTAATGTGTTCTTTGTATCACTCAGTGCGGGAAAACTGTGATGACAATGTCTGAAGAATCAAAGGGGGGCTGTGTAAGAGCTATTGTTTCATGAAAACCTTAAGGATTGCTGTACCTGAAGTACCTAAGTATAAATACTTACTGGCACTGAAGAAAAACGTGTATGGATGAGTTTGTATTAACGTTACTTTTACTGGTTTTTTGCAGTTTGGTTCCATCAGGTGAACTGATACAGCTGTCCAAACTGCCTACAAACTGTGGCTAATTAATAAAGAGCTCAGATGCTTATATAGCTGCGTCTGTTTCGTAAGAGGTGTCTTACCTTTCAGTTTTGGTTTATTACATGACACAATCTGCTATTAGAGGGTACCACCACAGCAGGGGTGTGGAGCTTGATGATCTTTAAGGTGCCTTCCAACCTAAGCCATTGTATTGTTCTATGAAGTAGAACTGTCCAATAGGACAAAAAAAGCTCTGAATGTTTTACTCATTACAGGGAATCCAAAATGATTAATGCATTTAGCCCATCCATCAGATAATTACTCAATTTTTTACAGTTATTTCCTGTACTGAATACAATTAAAACATGAAAAATACTGTCAAATCTAAGTGTAGGTTAAATAGAAGCTTGTCAAAGCCGAGACCTAACAAGTTTAGGATTGAACTGTATTAATTCCAGAGCAGCTTACATTTGGGAGGAAAAAACAAATTGACCTTGCAGACCTTTTGGGATAACTCAGAAATGTGTGTGCAGGGACATGGTGGCTGTGCTTGGGGCCATTCCTGTGCGCCACAGGTTGCTTTTGTGCAGGCAGTGCACAGCGAGTGATGCTTTGCAAGCAAAACTACTGTGAGCTGCCGTGAGTTGTTGGCTTGTGTTCGACGACGAGGTGCCGTTAGATGGCAGCGTTTACTGCGCTTTAGAAGATGGCCAGTCAAGCGAAGCAGATGGCAAACTTCCACCCTTCAACGTGGAGCGATTGAATTAATTGTAAGTACCTTCGAAAATAATGTCACAGTTCTGTGTTTTTCTGCACTGGGCTCTCAAGCTATAGCCACGGTTCTCAGTAGGGGCTCTGTTTGCTGGCTGTGAACCGGATTTCACATGTGACAGCTTGACAGATCTTCATTATTGTGAAAAACTGCCTCCTGCAAGCAGCCGTCCTCCTACAGCGCTGCATCTTCCAGGTGGTGCTTGTGAGCGTCTCTCTACTCACCGCAGTGGGAAACGTTGGTTAGTCAGGGGTGAGAGTGCTGTGCTCTTATGTACTGGAATGGAAAGAAAGACTGGAAAAGGTACACGAGAGAGTTTTAAACAATGTATTACAAAACTCCAAGGTTTTTCTTGCATCTGATTTTTACAGTTTAAGATTACGTTGAGTGAGAGAGCAAGTGCTATGTTATAGTCTGGAACTGGGAACACTGGAGAGATGAAGGCCTCATTTTCATTATTCAGCTGGCATATACGCATCCTTAGGGATTATTTCACCTTAGAACCATAAAAAAGGCTTTATGCACCCATCTGCAGTATGGGTGGGTAAACATTGGAACAGATCACCCAGAGAGGTGGGGTTTCTGTCCTTGGAGAAATTCAGAACGTGACCACACAGGACAATGAGCAACTTGATTTAATTCCAAAGTTGGACCTGGATTGGCCTTGGGTTGGGTTAGACGAAATTTGGATTGCTCTATTGACTCCATGACAGCAGCCATATCCTTTTCAAACGTAACCGTTATGGGCACATGGGTCTTACCCTCCTTATTCAACACCTATTTGTATTATACAGGGGTCTAAATAAAACCAACCAGCAAGGTTTTGGACATGTAGCTCTAGATTCTTTGTACAATAGATGAATTAGACCAATTAGAGAGAAAATTAAGAGGAGACTTCTTATCTCTCTACCTCTGGGAACACAATGATAAGAGTCCTCTGTAACTCCTACAACATTGTGTTAGATTTCTTTCTGAACGTTTCCTCAGTAACCCCATCCATTATTAAATGTTTGGCTAAGGACACTGAGCAGTGTCAGAGCAGAGTGTGGTGGCAGAAGTCTAGGCTCTTTACTCTGCACATTCCAGAGAAAATATGTGAAGGCATCAACTTAGTAAGTGGTTTTATTGATTTGCAGGGAGGTTTGAAAGAGCGGTAGAGATGTTTTGGCAACCCCTCAGGAAATATAGCTGTTTGGGCAAATCTGTTACATTCATCTGCTTTCATGGTTCTGTAGAGCTAAGACAAGACAAGCCAAGCTGATTTTGATAATAGTTATTACTTTAATGCAAAGCTGCAAGTCTTCTGGGCAGATTGAGAGCAATGCAGTTTCTTCTTTGCAGAATCCAAGGGAACGGGCTTACACAGGAGCAAAAGTCAGAGCATTCCTAGGTTAGATTTACCAGAAAAGCTGTCCTATTTTCCTGCCCAAACATTGCATATGATTTGTCCCCACAGGTATATTAAAGCACTCACAAGAATAATAAACTTTTACAGCAGTTTTCAGTGTTTGCGTCTTTCTTCAAATGACGAGAATAGAACAGAGATAGTATTTCAGTAGAGTCCCTACTATGCTACAACTCTTAGCATTCTCTGCAGTATTTATCAGGAAGGATTTCATACCACTGCTCCAACTATCTCCTTATTTTTGTGGCTATGGCTGGAAGAATCAGTTACTATAATAACACAGACATAAAGAGGCAAATATAATAGAAGGTCATTCCTCTGTTCCTCATTTGCTACATCCCTTGCTACTGCTACTAGAGGAGCTTGTAGCTATTACAGCCAGGAATCTGTACTTGTGTATGAGAACAAATTCCTCACTGTCTGTATGCAAAAATTCCCACAAACACTTCTAGCTGCTGCATCACCTTCCACTTCTGGACAACATTTAGTGAAAACTTCTCCCTCTTTTCAATGAAACAACAGTAAATTTTAGTCCATATCGTACAAATGGGACCCCACCATGGCACCTTTAGAGAATGACATTTAGTTCCTCCCTATACGTATGTATGGCCCATCA
>PPHD01029346.1:0-10627 GCA_002909625.1 Bambusicola thoracicus
GTGTGGGTTAAAACTGCGCTGCAGGTTTTTGCTTGTTTGTTTGAAAGGACAGTAAGGAGGGGAGCATAGCTTAGAGGGTTCCAGCCTACAGGATGAGAGCTGTAACAAATTCAAAGTTGATTTACTTTTGCACTACAGTTCTGCTGGTACTTTTCTTACATGGGTTGCAGTACATGTGTCTTTACTGATGTTTGCATGAGACTACATTCTGCAAAGGACAGACAGCCCAATGCTGAGACCTGTTACACAGGGTTCTTGTAGTCTGAGACTTTCCTCCAGTAGGACAAATCATGACCTACAGTTACCTTTACCTAAAGTGAATCCTCAAAGCAAAATACTGTGCAGAGAACCACTACTGAGCTCAGAATGTCTAAGATCTACCCAGGGAAAGAATGCATATTTCAAATGTGAAAATTAAAAAACAGGGTCTACTCTTGGTGTCTTCTCATTTGGTTCTGTTTTATGCACCATCTCCACTAAAAATGGGCACAATTAGTCTGTGAGAAAACACCTCAGTCATTAGATTTCTGAATGAGTGCTGTAAGAGATGAACTGTAAGGCACTGATCTTTCAGGCAGTCGGTTCTGTTCCCTCCAAAATCCACTCAAGGGAAAATGAGTTACAAATTTGAAAAGATTTTCGGTATCAAATTGGTCTCCAGAATGAAACTTGACTACCTTTCTAATTATTTTTAACAGCAAAATACACTTTGCTTTTCTATTTAACTAAGAAAGAATGGTGCTTCCAAGTCCACTTTCCTAAAGAAAAAATTGAATTTGAGAAGAGTCCTGATGTTATTTTTTCTAAACTGACCTAATTAGCTGCATACAGCAGAAGCCTTTGCCTGGATAAGGCTCCCCTCTCAGGCCAGTTGTAGGTCAGATGTGCAGCAGTAGTTCCTCAACAGCTACGCGCTGCTACTTTTCAGTGCTGTGTCTTCCAATTTTATGTAGGGATCAAAGTCAGTCAAAGCAGACAGAAAAATGAACAGTGAACCCTTGAGTGGAAAAAAAAAGCAAACACAGAACCAACCCCACAGAATAATTTCACAAAAATAGCTAAACACATTATAGCTGAAGAACCACAGAACATTAAGCAACGCAGACTGGTAATTACCAGTACGTACAAAAAAAATAAAGCAGAAGCTAACTGTAGGAAGAACTGGTTGCAAAAGGGATCAAGAGTTTCCTGCACCAACCACAGGAGAGCTTTACCAGATCTCTGAGCTGTGATCTGAGCTTTGCCCCATGCGAAGGATCCGCCAGCAATGCTCAGGGCAGAGGAAGCCCTGGATGCACAGCTGGCGGTCCCAGCAGGCAGGGCCTGCCCCACGCTGCATAGCCCCAGCCCAAGGCCTGCGCTCCCATGTGTGCTGCTGTCTCTGCTGAAGCCAATGGAATATTCACTGCTGGATTCACTGCATCTGGATTTACTCTATAAAAGCCAAATTTCTTTAAGTGAATCCCACTTTGTGCGAAGTTTTACAACCCAAAGCTATCGCCCATTGGAAATTAGTCTCCTCGTACGGCCGTGGATGTAGGGCAGACGGAAACAGAAAGCACTTGCTATCCTGACTGACTGTAGAGAGGCATGTGCTCGTTGACATATGTATAAAGGGCACATAGCAACAGGACGAGTGGAAATGGCTTTAAACTTGAAGAGGGCAGATTTAGACTAGATATTAGAAAGAAATTTCTTTGTTGTAAGAGTGGTGAGTCACTGGAACAGGCTGCCCAGCGAGACTGTGGATGCCTCCACCCTGGAAGCATTCAAGGCCAGGCTGGATGGGGCTGTGAGCAGCCTGCCCCAGCGGCAGGTGTCCATGCCTAAAGCAGGGTGGTTGGAACTAGATGATCTTGAAGGTCTCTTCCAACCGAAACCATTTTATGATTCTATGATTCTTTTCCCCTCACTCATGACTTGTTACTCAGGATGTCATATCAAACTTTCCCAGTCAGGAAACATTGCTAACTTGCATGATACCAAATACAACAAGGTCCAAGGTGCTATGGATAAACATGTGCACACATACACAGACCCACATTTTCCAAACTGTATGACTGAAATCCCTGGGCTCAGCCCTGAAGCTACAGGCGTCAGTGAAGCTGCACCACAACCTTTCTTGCGACTGACTCAGTTCCAAACCCAGTTCTCATTTTCTCAGCTCTGAACACTATCTACTCGCTTGTAGATTCTAATGGCAAAAGGCTGTCAGACAGCTGCAGCCCATCACAAAGCAGCTGTCAAGAAAGAAAAAAAACAAAAACAAAACAGAACAGCAAAACAACCTAAACATTCCACAAGGCATCCAGTGAACGCAGGCAGCTGGGTGGAGAAATGCCTCTATCAGTAGCAACGTGTCCGTAACCTGGCTTATATGTATAATATAAACTTCCAAAAGTGGCACTCCTGCCTAAACACCTTCCTCTAATTGTATTCACATTAGACTTGACTCTGAAAGTTTAACCTTCTACCATGTTAAAAATAATTTCCTTTTCCTTGCATGTTCTGTCATCCACACCCAGACGCAAAAATGCGCCACCAAGAGCTCGTTGCTCCTTCGGATAAATTTGGTAGAATTTGTGCAAGGTCAGATAAAACTCTACAGCACTGCCAAGGCACGTATTTAAATATCACAAATACTAGGTTTCCATGAACAACAAAAATGTCTATCAAAAAAAATAAATCAAAGAACATACAAAAACAATGCACGAGCAAATCTACTTCCTGAGAGTTTTCTATTGCCTTCTGGTTTCTGAACCTTTGGGGGCAGAGAAGGATATGGAATTACAGAGATCTGCAAGCTTTCCTCCTGTATCAAATCCAGATGCTTATCCAAGTTTCTCGCTCTCCCAAGAGAACTACTATTAGAGGACTGTGCTGCCCTCGCATCCACCCATGCTTTAACCCGTCAACACATTTTAACCCCAACTGACAGACAGAAGCCACAAAGACAAGTAAAATCCAATATGCTCTGTGCAAACTGCAGATGAGCCACCCTCCAAAGAGGAGGGCTGCAGCACGGCTCCTTGCCCTACACTGCCTACTGGCTGCCCATATCCAGTCCAGCCCACCCTGTCTAGAGCGTGGCAGGCACACATGCAGACCACAGCCGCAGCAGAGCCAGGCTGTGCCCATGGGCACAGACTATGAAGGACTCAGCAAAGGAACTGGACTGCTGAGGTTAGGGGTGAACAGGGTAAGGAAGGACAAACTTCAAAGCAACTGCATTTTGTTAGCTTTACAGTTTCTTCCCGACCTTCCCCTCCAAAAAAGTATAAACTTCAGGATTTCCTTTAATGTAAAAACTGATTTATCATCAACGCTTGCAGGCTTCTCACCCTTAGTCTTAGTAGTAACACTATGAAAGTGCTATCATGTTTGCACCACTGAAGGTTATAGAACATATGTATTTTTGACATCTGTTTGCACAAGAAAATAACTATATACCATAACAAAGCATTAAAGGAACCCAAATATCAGCACGGAAGGGGTTCTGAAATCAGGCAGGAAATGGCTCACCAGTGCTGATTTTTATTTGCCACTTATCTGCCTGATGAGTGCAAGGTGAGCAACCTCCTGTCACTGTTAGCATTTTACAACCACTTGGAAGAAATAAAACAAATGACATCACCGGAAAAGGACTGGAAAAAAACAAAGTTCCAAATAATTATTTTTAAAGACTTGGCTCACACACGTTGTTGACCCAGTTAAATTAGAAATGTATTTCCAACTCAGTTTGGTTAAGCGTGGACGTGCTCACTGGCTTACATCACTTTTGTCTGACACTTCCTTTTTGCTGATCCATCCACACTGGACATCATTTTCCAAAGTGCTCTGCATAACGCTGGCCCTGCTGTTTCACAGTGCCTTTAACAAATGAAGAAGTGAAGAGAGAGATTAACGCTGAGTTCTTTTACCTGTGCAACCTATGGTAGGGAATCTGCTTTAGCAAGGAGGCTGGACTCAATGATCTCTTGGGGTCCCTTCCAAGCCCTGTAATTCTTGGATTCTGAATTTTTCCCTTATCCGGTTTGAAGATTTTTGTTGCTATTTTTGTTTTTAAATAAAGAATTTGGTTTAAGAAAGTCAGCAGTTAACACTGGTGAAAAGCCTGACTGGTGCTAGGCTATCCACACTAACCGGCACTGCAAACATGGGCCAGAGCTGGGGGTGGGTGCAGTTGGTGGTTTTGCCCTTGCAGCAGCCATAAACAAGGGCACGTTTCTGTGGCAAGGCAACAACCTTCTACCTGCTACTGCTTCCTATTGTTTTTGCCAAGAAAGTCAAGAATAATAATATAAGAAGCTATTTTCTGCCAAACCACGGGAGCGCTGTTGTTCTGCTTCATCACCAGCTCCATGCACACACCCAGTTATGTAAAAGCAGCAGCAGAGTTCGTACATACCAGCAAGTGGGTTAGAAATGCCAAGCCTCAAAAGCACGTCTGCAGAAATGAATGGCTACACTGATGGTAAACACAGATATGGTAAACAGAATAACGGGGAAAAAATAAAAAATCCAGAGGCAAAGTGCTCCCCATCATCTCACATACTTCATACCCTGCTCACAAATGAAGCTTCCTTCAGTGGCTGATGATGAACAAACACAGGCATCTGCAGCCAGGCCATGAGCCAGACATGGCTTATCAGGTCCCAGCCAACCCTAGAAACACCTAGAGAAGAGCACAGTCAGCAGCCAACCCCTCACGGGTTAAAAGTACAGAAGCAGCAGCTTCCCCGTTTCTTGTCATGCTCCCTGTTCTATAAAGAGGTCTCTGGAAATGAAAATGCTTCACGCAGTCTCTGTGGAGTTTTTATGAAGTACAATGACTACAGAAAGTGAACAGTTCAGATAAGAGGGCGCTGTATAACGCCATGACTTGCTTAGCAGCAAAGGAAGCCAGAGAGGAAGGAAAACCTACCACTGGCATATGGACACCAGTAATCAGAGAGAACAACCTCTCTGGAAGTTCCAGTAGTGTTTATACACAGTGAGATTCTACCAGCCAGGCTTAATAATCAATCAATAATCACAGCTTATTTCGCACAGTGACATCTCCATCCCCACCTCCTCCAGGCCAACAATCCTAGTCCCGCCCCAGCCCAGAGCTGAGGACAGCCCAGTGCTGCCACTGCTGTGCCTGTCAAGAGTTGCACTAGGAGTCCATCTCAACAATATAAAGCATTCTATACTAATAACATCAAAAAGGAGAGGCCTGCCAGAATTCTGTGATGTAAACAATACAGCAACCCCAAAAGCTCCAGAGAGTCAAGCTGCCTTTAATCTACTCGCTGTGACACTCAAAGCACATCTGTGCAGCAAGCAGGATCAGTGCCACGCAGGCTCCAGGCATCACCCTGGGCTGACAGGGTGACAGACACTTTCTTTCATTGCTGGTCAGAGATCTGTGAATTTGGAAGAAGTGAAATGACATTAGAGGAGTTAAACAGGAATTTGTTGTGCCTCTGAGCAGCTTAATGAATGCATCAGGTGTTTTGCAAACACATCTATATGCCCAGTCCCCAGCTGACAACACATGCATGCATGTACGTGCAGATTCCCGTGCAACAGGAAAACACGAATTTCAACATGCAAGCTGTGGACACAGACCATGCAAAGTACCAGGTGGGTACCTAAAAAACTGATGTGAAGCAAAGAAAGGAAGTCGGGAAGAGAGGGAAGGGTGAATCCTGAATTCTCTCTCTCCAACCTTTATTCTCCAGCATGCAGGAGGAGAGACCTGAGTTTCCAGCTTTTGTTTTGCAACTTCCTCTATCCCAAACATCCCTGACTGAAGCCTTTCAAGTGTTTAGAGAGAGGAAAGCTGGTGCTTCTCTTCATTCCTTCATCCTTTCTCCACGTTCAGGCATACTTACAGACAGTTGGCTACAAGACATTTAGTTTTTCCAGACCTGATCTATTTTGGCCAAGGAAACTGTCCCAGCTGGGCAGCCAGAAATCTGCTGCATCCTGTGCACACGCACACCTCCTCATCACCATGTGAGCTGGGAGCTCAATGCATCTGGGGAATGTCAGGTGTACTTAGGCTGATGTGCATATGCACAGCAAGCCCAGTGCTGCCCACATGTACCCCACTACAGCACGCTCTGCCATGTCCAAGCTGCCAGGACTCATAGCTTCTAGGAGCACCACAACCTCCTTGGGCAACCTGCTCCAGTGCACCACCACCCTCTCTGTGAAAAACTTCCTCCTAATACCTAACCTAAACATCCTCCGTCTCAGTTTAAAGCCATTCCCTCTTGTCCTATCACTATCCACCCTCATAAACAGCCATTCCCCTTCCTGTTTATATGCTCCCTTCAAGTACTGCAAGGCCACAATGAGGTCTCCCTGGAGCCTTCTCTTCTCCAAGCTAAACAAGCCTGGTTCCCTCAACCTTTCTTCATAGGAGAGGTGCTCCAGCCCTCTGATCATCTTAGTGGCCCCCCTCTGGACCCACTCCAAGAGTTCCACATCCTTCCTGTACTGGGGGCCCCAGGCCCTGAACGCAGTACTCAAGACGGGGCCTTACAAGAGCTGAGTAGAGGGGGACAATCACATCCCTTTCCCTGCTGGCCACCCCTTTTTTAACGCAGCCTAGAACACAAGCGGCCTTCCAGGCTGCAAGCGCACACTGCTGGCTCATGTCCAGGTTCTCATCCACCAGGACCGCCAAGTCCTTCTCCGCAGGGCTGCTCTCAAGGAGATCTTCCCCCAGTTTGTATATAGACTTGGGATTATAAAAACATCATCCCTCATTGCATGGGGCAAGTGGTCCGGTGCACCCATCTCATGTTTTGGTGTTGCTTGTCCTCTTCTGAGAGCAAAAAGCACAGCCAGGCCCTGCTCCTACTGCCAGCAGTGCATGCAGGATGAGAACCCTTCACCTCAGCAGTGGAACATTTCAGTCCACAATACCTACCCCTGCCCTCTAATATTGATATAAGGGAATCAGGCATCTGCTGATGTTATTTGGCTTCTGAGTGCGGAGCATTTGTAAAGAAGTCTCTCACGATAAATATTTCATGTTAGACTGGAAAAAGCAAATATTAAAGCACAGAATTTTTCTCCTGGTTCTTCTCTTTTTCCATGTTACGAGACAACATCACGGACAATCTGTGTAAATAATACATTACAGAGTCCATTACCTAAACCATAGGCATATTTATTTTATATTGGTTTTGTTGCATATTTTAGTATAATCGTTCACATGTTTTAAGCAAAGAATAAAAGAAGAGTAGAAAAATCTACTCTACCAGAAATAATCAGTAATTTGGTTACTTTTTTTTTGCCATTATTTTTAAACATCAGGAAAAAATCCATGCCAAAATGTAGTATGAACAAGACAGGAAGTTCCCTATTTTCCAAAGACAACCGTGTTTCTCTTATGTTCTTTTCCTCAAAAATTTCCCACTTGTAACAAAAGAAATGAATAGAAAAAAACTACACCCAGCACCTAAACTGCTGATGACAAATGTAGCAAGTGAGTAACTGTAGTCAGATAATGGGATTTAGTCAATTCCAGTATTCAGCAAACTCAACAAAACGTCCCTATGCTGCCGATGTTCTCACATTCGGTTGTAAACATTCCTCACAAAATGGAAATTCAGAAATATAAGAGTTCATTAATATTTACATACATATTATGGCGATGCCAAATTACTCCAGTATGACAGTGCCTTCTTTTAGAGCATGCGGTACTAAGGACAATCTATGAAACATTAAACATCCCAGCAGCGTGGTGTTCGATAAGCGGCTGCTAACCATTCTACAGCCAGCTTGGCAAGTATACCAATTCCCTTCAAACAGAATCGCGAGACACTTTACAAAATTAGGATTGCTCCATCGGAATAGCTGCAGTCAGGTGGAGAGCCGTGGTCCCCAGGGACATTTTGAGCACCCAGAGTTCCAAGGCAGCTCAGAGCCTTGGCTGATGCTTTGGAAGCCTAGACAAGTAACAGCACAGGAGGAGTTACTCTGTGCTCATCCTCACCTCCAAAGCCTGGCCTTCCATCAGGGCAGCAGTGCCTCTGCAAAAACATTGCCCAGACAGAACAGAAGACAGGCAGAGGCAAGAAGGAAAGCTCCATCCACTGATCTGCAGCTGCCCCACGTCAAAACTCTCTCTGACCTCTAAGAAGTACTCTTCTTACATCGTGGGAGTGCCTAACAGGATGGGCACAGAACACAGGCTAGCTACACATCAGCTAACACAATCACGTGTGCAGGGAACTGGGAAGGTCACTAAGTCTGCTATGAAGAACGTCCGCTGGATCATCCACTCTCTGAGACCTCAGAAGTTTGTAAGGCTTTGTGCTTTGTTGGGGAAAAAGGAGATGAGGCAGGAATGGCCTTTGAAAACGTGCTTCTAAAAGAAATCTCAAAACCTTTCAGGGATTTCATGACACCAGTAGGGTTACAAGGGCAGCATCGGAACACAGCGGGTTTTAAAAAATTAAATTAAAAAGTATGCTGCAAACAGCTGAAAAATACTTTCTTCTTCATTTTTATTCCTAAGACCTGTATTTGCAGTTCTGCACAGGCCAGGAAAATTAGCACTGGCCAGCAGACTGAGGGCAGCTGAACACCAGATAAAGGAAGGATTTTATCACATTTATGGATGTTACAATTTAAAATCACTTATTGAAAATTGCATTACAGCAGAACAAGGGGCCAGCCTGCGCCCGTGTCCACTGCCTCAGCAAGCTGTCCAACCCAGCTGGCAATGAAAGCCAGCCTTCTGCCCCACTTCCTCACCCCCATTCGGAAGGGCAGGATTACTGTCTGTCCGGCCAGGCTTCACTGCTGTCCACCCAGGCAGCTGCAGCTTGAATAGCTGTGCTGTGGCCAGGCACTGCCCCACCTGGCTCGGAACCCAGCAGGAAGACAAGTGCTGCTTTCTGCTGGGTGCTGGAACTGCAGCACCCCAGGGAACCCCCCAGAAAAGCCACATAACAAAGGGGTTGCTGCTGCTGCAAATCAGCTGCGGCCCCATCCTGAGTGCAAGGATTGACCACAAAGCTTCCTGACACAAGTGCTTCTATCTGCTGCTGGATGGTCATCAGAGGGCAAAATTACATCTCTACAGTTACAAGGAGGCAGCTGGTAACACAAGTGCTCATGGAGCATGTCCAGGGAAGGGTAATGGAGCTGTGTAGGCTCTGGAGCACAAGTCTGATGGGGAGCAGCTGAGGGAACTGGGATGGGTCAGTCTGGAGCAGAGAAGGCTCAGGGGAGATCTTACTGCTCTCCACAGCTCCCTGAAAGGAGGTTGTGGTGAGGTGGGGGTCGGCCTCTGCTCCCAGGTAACAGTGGTAGGATGAGAGGTGATGGCCTTAAGTTGCTCCAGGGGAGATTCAGGCTGGATATTAGGAAACATTTCTTCTCTTAAAGAGTGGTAATGCACTGGCACAGGCTGTCCTGGGGGGTGGTGAAGGCACCATCCCTAGAGGTGTTCAAGAGCTGTGAGATGTGGCACTGAGTCACATGGTCAGTGGGCATGGTGGGATACGTTGGATGAGATAATCTTAGTGGCTTTTTCCAGCCTCAGTGATTCTACGGTTCCACGATTTTGTGGCATTCCTACTCCACTCGAGGACAAGCTGGGTGTGAATGTGGGCTCACCTCTGCAGAGAAGGCATTTCAAAGAGGGCAGAACAAACCACAAGGTGTGTTCTGCAGCTTGAGCAACCTGACATCCATTCTAAAGGCCTGTGATTGATTCAAAAAGGTACAGTTACTAAAGCTAACCTGAACCAGGACTTAACACCTAAAACAACGCATTGACTTCCCACTGTTTAAAATCAGGAAACATTCCATGTTCCAAAAACTTCCATGCGAAGCGCTGGCCACTGACCTATACCTTCACGTGGGCACAAACCTGCTAAGCACTCATATAATCATTGGGGCTGGAAGGGACCTTAAAGCCCACCCAGTTACAACCCCAGATACAGGATGGGATAGATCCACCAGCTCAGGCTGCCCAGAACCCCATCCAACCTGACCTCAAATGCCTCCAGTCAGATGTACTCAAACCACTATAACCAGCGTGAGGTACTAACAGCACAGCTATGTGCAGGACTGGGGAAATTAAGAGGCTGAACTTGTTTTCTACCATGCTTAAATTATCACCAGTGCTTTTTTTTTTTTTAAAAAAGGATATTCTCTTAGCTTCAAAATAGCATCTCCCAGTGCCAACATCTGAGCTCAAAATGCCTCCAGTTTATGACAAAAATGCACTGCACTCTCCCATGTGGACTTTCAAGTTGAAAACATGAAGGAGCTAGAAGTGGCAGGCCTGACAACAAAATATTTGCAAGGATTTTACTATTCCCTAATGGCTGATATGGCACATCTAATTATTGTACGCTGCTCTGCTCAGTCAAAGAGCCTTGACTGTATTAGAAGCACACCACAACTGAGAGGTCTTTTTTTCACGTTCTTACTCTTCTATTTTTGATAAACTAGCCCTACACTTAAGAATCTTAATTGAATTCCTCTAAAATATTCACTAACTAGAACCAGGACTTCATGACTTGCTAATTAATTCCACATGTATTTTAAATTCCTGTGCTGAATATTGTTTAGCATTACCATGCAATTAAGCAGAGAAGCCAAGATTTAA
>PPHD01029347.1:0-10627 GCA_002909625.1 Bambusicola thoracicus
AACTTCTTTACTGTGAGGGTGAGAGAGTGCTGGAGCAGGCTGTCCAGAGTGGTTGCGGAGTCCCTTTTTCTGTAGATATTCAAGACCTATCTGGGTGTTTTCCAGTGTAACCTACTGTGGGAACCTGCTTTAACAGGGGAGGTAGGACTTGATGGATCCCCAGAGGTTCCTTCTAAACCCTACAGTTCTGTGAAATGCACAGTCCTGCACCTAGTGAGGCACAACTCCAGGAACCTGGAAGCCACCCAGATAGAAAACAGCTCTGTAGCTGTTCGGCCATGAGCCCGAAATGTGACCTTGAGGTAAACTGGTAAACAGTAGCTGCATGAGGTAAAGATTTATCAGCAGGTCAAGGGAGATGACCCTTTCCCTCTGGCAAAGCACTAGTCAGTGTATATCTGTAGTGCTCTGTCCAGTGCTGGACTTCTCAGTACAAGCATAACATGGGCATACTGGAGAGAGTCCAACAAAGGGCCATGAAAGTGATGAGTGCAGAACACATCATATGAGAAAAGGCCAAAAAAGCTGGGACTGCTTAGTACATAAGAGAAGGCTCAGGGGAAATATCACCAGTGTGTATGAATACATGAAGAGAAGGTGCAAAGACGACAGAGGCAAGCTCTTTTCAGTGGTGCCTGGCAACAGTAGAAGTAGTAATGCGCACAAAGTGAAACGCAGGAGGTTCCCCTTGAACAGCAGAAAACACTTTTTCACTGTGCACACAATAAAGCACTTGTATATATTGCCCAGAGAGGTTGTGCAGACTCCTTCCTTGCAGATATGCAATAGTCATCTGGAAATGGTCCTGGGCAACTGATGCTAGAAATAATCCTGCTTCAGCATTTGGGTGGACTACAGGACTTCCAGAAGCCCCTTTCACCAAGCTCACCCTGTCAGTGATTCTACAAAAAAAACTACATTTATTAGTCAGCCTTCTGTCCCTGGGAGCTGCACCCTCAGCCATGTGAAAGTACACCCTGAATCTTCGTGTTTCTGCTAACAGACTTGGTATCTGTGAAGTAATACTAATTCTCTTTTTCCTTTCTCATATAAAGTGTGATATAATTATGATATTTTCATATTAGTGATTCAGTAATACTGAAAACAAACTTTGCTATCCTTAGTTTTGAGTAGAAAATCATTAGAGAGTTATGAATAGAGAAGTTCTCTTGCCTTTATTTAGTCCTTGTCAATGCTCAATTTCACAAATATCGTACTTCAAATCCTATGAAGATTCAGCAACTTCGATTACTTTACAAAATTATTCTGATTTCTAGAAAATGAGCTCACGTTTCCTCAATTTAGCCAACAGCTTAGCTCAATACATATTTTTTCATTCAATTTTATACTGAAGCACAGTATTCAAATTTGAATAAGCAGCTCAATAAAGTATACACATGATGTAGACACATATGACATTTTGGATTTGGAAGTATCACGCTACAGTGTCTGGTAACTATGGATCTAGTAAATACTGTTATGTGTTAGTAAAGATAAAATAATTGGCTGTATTGCTTTTGGGATACTAAATATTTAGTCCTCTTTACTCTAGAAATGTTTTATCTTTGCTTACTGCATTTGTCAGGATGGCAAAACTTTCCAAAGCACTATTAAGTTACAAACCTAAACATAGTCAAAATTGATAACAGAAATTTAGGTCATTTTGGTATGCTAAAATGAAACATAAAGTTGCTAAAACTTCTCAGAACTCACAGGAAGCTTTTGAATTTAAATGTCGACTGTTTGAACAACTCTTCAGAGTTGAAGACTTTTTCAAAATGTATCATTTCTGAATCACCCACAACTTTCACCTCAAAATGCAAACTATTTTTACATCTCAAGAAATATAAATTAGACGTCAATGAAAAGTTTTCTCAACTGTCATATTTAAATGTACTACTAACCTGTTCTAGAATTTCTATTTCATTGTCTTTAGCTTGCAAAATTTCTAATATCTTTCTGTCCTTGACTTCAGCTTTCTGCTTTTCTCTAGAAACAAACAAAAACAAGACGACACTTTATTAGTCACAATTTGCAGTTAATCATTTGAATTTTTCATGTCCTGATAATGAATGTCATTTTAAAACACAGAAAATTAAATTATTTGAGGCTGACAGGCTTTGCAGAATTAATCAGGGAGCATATGGCAAGTGACAGCAAATTACATCTGTAAACAGCTAACAAAACTTTCTTCAGAAAGAAACTGAAGCAAGAGGTATTAGAACACGTTTTAAAATAGCTAAAAATATCTCGTTCCTCCCAATATGCATAAAGTATACTTGCCATAGATTGAACAAAATGTTATTCCTTCCTTGGCAACACAGTGACATTAAGCTGTTTAGATTTGCAAACTCCTCTGAACTAGACAGCATTTCTCCATCTAAAACAAACCTTTATATCTTCATGGATGACTGTATTGTCATTTACTATTTTACACATGGGTAAAATCTCTACTTTTTCCAGGACAAAAAAAGGAAGGCTGAGAAGGTTTGTTAATGGGAATGAGCACAGCAATGTGGTTTATAAGTACAAGGCTACAATCATGATCACGGTATTTCATAAAAATCATTTGATGAGTTATTAATGCTGTGCAGAACCACCTCATCTCATTGTGATCCTTTTTCTTAACTGTTTTAAATGCTGTGCTTACACTTTTAGGAAAAGTTATGGTGAGATAGTAGGGATACACAAATGCTCCATAGCACAAGACATCTCTGACAAATCATCTGAGAAATGTACTGTTCTTTAAAAATAACTAAATTCAGGCATCCCAACTGCCACAGGTGACAGACAAGCAGAAATTCATTCAGATTTTCCCTGTTCTCATTATAGAGTTAAATTTTCATTATTGCTAAACGTAAGACACTCCCAGAAGCCAAAAGATCCTAACAAAAAGGAAATATTTCAGAGGCAGAAGGGAGCTGGTGAAAAGTGGATAACAACATCCAGCTGAGTGCAAAAGGCTTAATCTGCTGAAGTAACACAGAATTTTGTAAAACAGAAAATTAAAGATAGTACACATACGGTCATTTCTGTTTCTTCTCTATTATCTGTGTATTCTATTTCTAACAATTACTTCACAAGCTAAAGTATACTGTCCCAATAGACACTTTAGTACCACGTACTTTTAAATAATGTCTATTGAAGAACCTAGACTGATCTTGAGTAAAAAAAGAATTAAAAATGGTACAGAATTTACTGCAAGGTTTTTGGGGCCTGAGATCTCAAGGCCTCATAACTGCAAGCAATGAAAAACAAGGGCTATTCTGAAAGTAATGCCTTCTATTTTGTTATGCTGTCCCACAACTTCTGAGGCAGATGTGGGTGGTACAGCAGCATAGACTGAACCTTCCTACAAGTATTCCATTATACACTGTTGCTTTGTGATAGATGGCAACAGTGGGGCAGTCTGAAAAAACGGTATCTGACATGGAAGTGCATATGAAGCAAAAGTGTAGAGCTGAATTCCTTCATGCAGATAAAAATTACAACCATTGGCATTCATTGACGCTTGCAGAGCCTTTGTGGAGATGGATGTGTCCACAGTGAGGCACCAGGTGGCACATTTCAGTAGTGGCAACAGCGATGTGAAAGATGAACCATGTTCTGGACAACCACGGCATACCATGTTAAACCACAAAGTAAGAGAATCTCAACCAGCTCATTCACCCAAATAAATACACTGCAATCAGTTAACTGCATACAGAGCTGAATGTCAGCTTTAATGCATTGGAAATGATAGTAGCATAGCAGCATTGGAATACCACAAAGTTTGTATCAGGCAGATCCCAGAAATGCTCAACAGAAACAGAAAGAACACTATATGCAAGTTTGTCAGGACCTACTGAACTAATACAAAGCTGAAGGTGACAGTTTCCTGGATTGCTTATTACCAATTATGAGATACAGTGTCACCAATACAAACCAGAATCAAAATGGCAATCCACAGAGTGGTAACATCTGAATCCCCCATCAAAGGAAAAGCTCAAGACACAGCTCACAGTGGGCAAAGTAATGTGCACTGTGTTCTGGAATTGGAAAGGGGTGATTCTTCTGGATTTCCTGGAGCCAGGACAAACCACCAACTGTCATCACTACATAGCAACACTGACTAAGCTGAAGGCTCAAACTTCTAGAGTCAGGCCAGAAAAGAAGACAACCTTTCTCTTTCAACATGATAACACTAGACCTCATATCAGTTTGAAGATCATGGAGCACACTGGCAATCTTGGCTGGACTATCCTACCACATCAGTCATTTAGTCCAGATTTGGCACCTTCGGACTTCCATCTGTTCAGGACAATGACAGACTGCATGGGCAGTATTTTCCTAGCAATGACACCATCGCAGCAGCTGTGAAACAGAGGATCATTTCCAGTGGTGCAGACCTTTATAAGCATGGTATGCAGGCTCTTGATCACCACTGGCAAAAAACACATAGCCAACAGTGGTGACTATGTTGAAAAACAGTGTTTTGTAGTTGAGAATTTATACCAGCAAATCATGTTACTTTGCTCTTTGTATCAGTTGTAGTTTCCATGGCAATAAAGCATTACTTCCAGAGATACTTACAGTTTTTCATTGTTTCTCTTCGAACCCTACTAAAACTGCACTAAGTTGCCTGCAATTACACAATAATAGGATGCTATTAGGAAGTTTAGCTCATTTATCCCAAAGGTTACAGTGTGATGTCTTTTGAAGAAAAAACTAGGGGTAAAGACACTAGAGGAGAAAAAATGGAATACGTAAGTCTCAAAACATACAACACAAACTGATCCGTTTTGATAGGAATGATTAATTGTTTTCACTGATTTCAAGTGAGGTTGAGTTAATTTTCTCCTTAGCAGCTCATACGGCACTGTTTTGGATTTTGTTGTTGTTGCTGTTGTTGTTCCAGTGTAGTGCTTACAGAGTCAAGGACTCTTCTGTTTCTCATACTGTCACACCAGCAAGGAGGCTGGAGGTGGAAAAGGATCAGAAAGCAGGGCACAGCTAGGAAAGCTGACTCAAACTGACCCAAGAATATCCCTTACCATATGATGTCACGCCCAGGAGTAAGAGCCAGAGGAAAGACAGGGGAGACTTTCAGAATTATGATGTTTGTCTTCCCAAGTAAGCATCACAAGTGATTAAGACCTAATTTCCAGGAAATTACTATCTGCCTACCAATGGGAAGTAGTCAGTGAATTCTTCATTGTTCTTTGCTTGCCCACAGTTTATTAAACTGTTTTTATCCCAACCCATGAGTTTTCTCACTTTACTTTTCTGAATCTCTTCTCTTGCTGCAGGAGGGTGAGCAAGTGATTGTGTGGGGCTCAGCTACCCACAAGGGCTAAATCACAACATTAAAATTCAAGAACTCTCAGGTTTTAAAGAACAATCAGGTTTTAAAAAACAAAAGAATTTCTGAGAAGTTTATAAACCTTTACAGATGATTATCTGCAAAATCACTTTAAAAATTAGGTGTAAATAAGAAAAATCTCAAATGTTTGAGCTTGTGTGCTCCTGAAACAAGTCTTGCTTATTACAGGTGCTATATATTATTCTCCAACTTAAATGAGCCAGAAATCTGCTCCAGCCTAAAATCCCCATTGCTTCTTCGTACTGAACTTATTTGGTTTGTGGTCCTTAATGGCTAACAGCTATTTTTTTCTTCCAAAAAAGTACCTGCAGTACACAAAATCCAAATATTTAGGGAGATAGGCTCTCTCTTCTACAGGCACCACACACTATGATGAAGTGATTAACGCATATAAATCTAACTAAACTGTAGACACTATGGTACTCCAAGTTTCTTCAGTTGTTAACTACAATTAGAAAAGTTAAGAACTTAAGATTAGACAATTTTATAACACATGTATAACCATTCTGCTTGATCCAAAACTTTAAAAGCTTTAGGAAACAAACAAAGGCCTCTAGTATGAAGTACTTGGAAAAGTAACAACATAGTCAGCAAACAGAATACCAACCATAAACTCGAAAAACCATTGAATAACATTGCCTCTTGCCTTCAAAAGTATCTCGACTTCAACTGCTGACTGAAACAACAGATCCACTGATCCAACGCTAATTTATTTCCCATTTTAGTTCAGCTGTTTTATTTTGCATTTTTAAATTAAACCATTGCTCTTACTACTCTCATGTCATTTGCCATCCACAATCTCCCACTGCCTTCTCAACTACTCTAACCACTACCCTCTCTCGGAAAGTCAGCTTTTTATAAAACTAAGCCAAATTAAACACAAGTACTGGCTAACTAATTAACCTCTTATCTCAGCAACACAATCATCACTTCAAAATATATTAAACCTGTTTTCTAATGGATTAATTGATCTGAAACTCTGATGGGTCAAGACATTTCTCAAAGCAAGCCTCAAAAGAATACAGGTGTGTTTTCATTTTAAAGAGGGAAGGGGAAGAAAGTGAATAAACAAGCCAAGAACAAAGCAAAAGAACAAACTTAACATGAGATCTGAAAAACAGTACACATAGCTAATTCAGATGTTTTATCAGTAGTAAAGTATTTACATAGCCCTGTAAGTTTAGGACAAGACTGTACCAAACAGGCTTATAGGAATAAAGTACTGAACCAGAGAGAAAGGAATAAAAAAAGAAAGAAAAGTGCCTAAGAAAAAAATGTGCCTACATTTGTAAACACACACAAATAACCTAGATCTTCAAGGTATATTTCTAATTAAACTTAGTACTTTCTCTATCTAGTTGATGCTCAGTTAAACAGCCTTTTGAACAAGGCTATCAAGGAATAATGTTTGTAAATACAGATCCATCATCATCATAAATGGGAAAAGCCTAATGTACATTTATGGCATTTTTTGGCTGTATGGGGTGGGGCTTTTTTTCAGGCTCTCAAGATAATGAGATATGTTACACCTCCCAAAATAGCAGCGCTAGTTATCACACACAGCTCCAAAAGAAAATAATAATAATAATTTTAAGAATGTAAGAACACAATGGATGCCTTCAGAACACTAAAGCTTAAATTGAAATCACCTATGGAACTTTATCAGGAGCTCCTCCTGGTGGCACAGAATAATTTCCAGTGTTCATTACGGTACAGTTCCCCACAGACCCTCAAGGTAATATGACTGAAACTTGCCTATCATACTTCTATTTGTTTTTGTGCATTAAAATTATATAAGACAAGAAAAGAAATAATACTCTCCTACTTTTTAGAAGTAGGTATAAAAATCATCAACTGACTTTATTAATTGAGCCGTTATGTATTTCCAACATATTAAAAAAGGTCCATTGCAATATGGGGAAAAAAATCAGGCACTGTCAAGAAGCTGATGATGATCAATGACTGAGACAAACTCCTGTTTAGCTAATTAGAACCACTGATGAGCAATAATGATGTGAGCTAAGAATATTTCCAGACTTCTCTAGGATGAAAAATGGAATGAAGAGAGGCTGTCAATTTGTACAAGTTTTAAGCTCCAATCAGTTTTCCCACGAGTACTACCTATTTTAAATGTTTAACACAGCTGTATTTAGCTACACAGACTATCTAGATTCAGTTTTCTACAAAAAGGAAGAAACCAAGGAAATACTGTTTAAGATTTTTCCTGTTATGATTTTTTCCTGCATTACATGATACATTACACAGCAGGACAGGATAGTATTTTTGAGGTTTGGTCCATTATTAATGACTTGTCAAAAATGAAACATTAGACTATAAGGAAACAGTAATGAATGAGGTGTGAAAACAGAATAAGGAATACAAAAAATGCCAAGGTTTTCAAAACTAAAATGTTTGGGGAAGTTTACGCTTCCTAAAATCTTCAATGAAAGTACTCTAGGATGAGAGACATCTTTGATGCTAACGCAGATCTTAATAATTTGTGTAGAAAAAACATAAGATGTATATATAATTATGCCATTTTTACATCAACTTAATGAAAAAAATTCTAACTAATAAAAAACTGGAATTACTGTTCACAGGTTTCATGCAGTGTCTTCTTTTGGTTTTATAAATAGCAGGATTTTAAAAAAGCTAACACAATCTAAAGATTTTGCCATACAAACCTAAAAAACTTACACTTATTCTGCAAACTGAGATCCATAATAGAATAACAACATATATAACTAACTGTATAACTAGTTAGTATAGTTATATACTATAAAACTAAAAATAAAAAAATCTGTAAATATTCCTGTTTTTAAAAGCTATACTGAACTGGTTTGATGCATCATTCAACGTGAATCTTATTTCTCCTGGTCTTTACATTTCCAATTGCATACTTAAGAAAGTTCATATGTTCAACATTATTATTAAACAGAAAATGAATGGCCCATGTGCAAAGCGAAGGTATACAGCACACACTGTCAATGTTACTGTGAATACGGCACCAATACTGTAATTTTCTGTGTTCAGTCACATCCCACTGGCCGCAGAATTAGTGGTTAGAAGAAACAGAGCCTACATCTCAAACTTGCAACTAGAAAATTTAGTGTGTTGGTGCACCAATTGAGATAAGAAAACGGAACTACACAGTTTTTATTTAATGTACTGTTTAGTCTCACCTCAGACCTTAGAAGATCCTTATACTTCATATTTTAATTGACATATAATTCCCTTCTTTTTCTTTTACTTTTAATACTTACAGATTGTGCTTTCAAAAGATTTACACCACATAAAGTAAAAAAAAAAAAAAATTCCTAAACTAAACTAAAATGGATAGCATGTATCTACTGTACTCTAAGACAGGAAGCATTTTCTGAATCAAAACTGCCTAAGCCTATATTAGTTTCTTCACAAAAATAATGTAAGGTCTAATTATAAACAAATTGTAAAATGAAATTATTTGCTTAGTAAATTATTTATGAAGCTGTGTTTGTTACCAGTTTTATGTTATATCATACATATCAAAATGAAAAAGCACCATTAAAGACACGTAATTTCTTGCATTTCTAAATTAATTCACTAGATGATGTATCAGTGTTTCATACTTTAAGCAATACACATAGAATACTAAAAATGTTTTTACACTAGAGCAGTAAAGAAAATAAAGTGACATTTTTCCCCAATAATTTTGCAAACATTTTTCATCTAAAATACACAACCCTCTTACAGTGCTTAAAATATCAGCACTTCAGAACAGACTGCTTTAACATCTGCACATCACCAGGGTTTCCCCCAAGGATTTTTAAATGATGCCTGCCTGTGCTGAATAAAGTGCTAACTTGCACCTTGCATTTCAAACTGTGTCCTGAGCAGCCATCCAGTTGGTACAACACCAGCTGAATTCCCAGAGGTTACTGTTCAATCAGGCTTGACTGCAATTATCATGTCAATATTTTGTGCTCCGATATGCAGATATGCACACATACAAGCTGCATAATACTTTCTTCTCCATGGAATGTTGACTTATGTTCAATGTTCTGAGAATTTTTAATGAAATAGGATATTAAACTTTCATCAACTGTAGACAATCACAATTATTTGACCTTAGATAGAAAGGTTGTACCCTTACGCTCTATTATTCCATCCACGTTATTGAGTGATAATAACTAGGGAGTCCGCTTTATTTTAAACTCAATGACAAAACAGTAACAGCCGTCAAGACTTTACTTCCTAGTTCTGTCATTCTGTTGCCTACTAATGTGCTCAAGAGTAAAATAAGTGGTTTAAGAAAATTTCTGCAGGTTGTTTACCATTCCTTCAAAAGGTGCAAGTTACCTTTTTAAAATTATTTTTCAATTAACATAAGCAATCTATGTTTGTTCATACATACAAAACATTAACTTACTCTTCTGGATAAAAAGTACTCATTTCTAGTACATCTACACATCTTCAACCAGTAAGGAATCTATATAAAACCTTATTTTTCATATTTCTTCAATATTTGGTATCCACTGCATACTCAGTTCCTTTGATAACCCTTCCAACAATTTCTATGGATATTTCTGATCACTTGCTCTTCAGCCCTGTTCTCTTCCATTTGTACATCTTTAGGAAGATGTAACATTCCGGCAAGAACAACAAAATTCTATCCATTACTGGCATAATAATGTTAGGCTGCCACAATGGCGTCAAACATTATATTCATTCCCACTCTTCACTGAAATCTTGCAAGACAGCACACTAGGAATAGGTGTAGAAAAACATAGCTAAAGCAACGATATCATCTAGTGTAATACAATCTCCATCAACATCTATCAAGTTTCATATCACTGCCACAGTTCGACTCCACCTTTCAGAAGAAAGGCAGTCAGCTGTCCTAGAGGAAAATCAGAGTCGGTTGACCTATCAAGATTTCATGTAACATGAAAGTCTTACAGAAATCTGTGAAAGTTTACCACAATGTTTTAAACCATTTCATGCTCTTATCTGATCTTCAACTCTGAGTTTATATATGTATTTACCTGTGAAAGGTACTGTTAAGCACCTTTTCAAAAAAAAAATTATCATCAAAAAAGTGAATATTTCAAAAGGCAGCGAGCTAGAAATAGCATGCTCTTTACATAATACTGAGATCAATAGTATTTAAAGTAGCTGGAAAGTATACTAACATGAGATGTACTTTTACAATGGCTTGTTTGAGAATACCTGGAGGCTTTTACATATCCCAAAGGCATTTCTCATTTGCACAGTAAAGATAATTTT
>PPHD01029348.1:0-10626 GCA_002909625.1 Bambusicola thoracicus
AGGTTGGATGTCAGGGGGAAGTTCTTTACTATGCAAGTGGTGAGGTGCTGGAACAGCTGCCCAGAGAGGTTGTAGATGCCCTGTCCCTTGAGGTGTTCAAGGCCAGGTTGGATGGGGCCGTGCGCAGCCTGGTCTAGTATTAAATGTGGAGTATGGTTGGCCTTGCCTGTGCGGGGCGGGGGGTTGGAGTGTTGGAGCTTCATGATCCTTGAGGTCCCTTCCAACCCAGACCATTCTGTGATTCTGTATATCTCAACTGACTTTTGTTATCTGTGATTCGCTGTACAGAAGACGGCTGCTGTGACTCAACATGCTGATGTTTCCTTGGTGTTCTAGTTTACAGGAGACAAGCGTAAGACCCGTTGCTTCAAACAGGGATGCTGCATATGCAGAGCTTGTCCTTGATGTTTCTCCAAAGACACAACGAGTTATCCTGAAAAAGAAGGTACCAAGATATGGTTGATTTTATTGAGATGCTATTGCTCCGTGATGAATTAAAATCAGATGCTGGTAGAAGGAAAAAAGAAAAATGTAATGATGGTACTTTGTAAGGCTAGTTATAATTTATTGCATTTGATAGGAAAACAGAGCAGTAGTATTTACTCTGTACTGCTGTATTCATTGAAATCTTAAATTCTTGTGCAACAGGAGCCAGGAAAACGATCCCAGCTTTGGAGGATGACTGGCACAGGAATGCTTTGCCACGAAGGCTCCTCTGTTCCTCATAACCCTCATAAACCTTCTCCTCGGTCTGTGGAGTCTTGTATGATTTTAGATATTGCTGGTCTGGCAGCCGTCACAGATAACAGGTATTGCAAATACAATTTGTAGTGAAACTGTGCAAGGCCCTTGAAAGCATGCTTTACGTGATGTTTTCTGAATAAGGAAAGGAATTATTGTGAAGGCCTGTATGAGCTGAATTTTATCTGGTATCAGGAACAGACTTCGCAGTCACTTTAAGATAATTAATATTTTTCAAAAATCAAGATGTAATTAATATTTGTTTCAGCAGCTTATTGTTAAAACACTCAAGAAGTGAGATTAGGTGAACGAGCAGAATGCAGGAGTGAAACCAAGAAGTTAGAATCATCCTAAGTTTGGGCTTGTTGTGCTTTCACTGCAGATATGAGCCCCTCATGTTGAGGAAGCCTGATCGGCGGCGCAGCACCACCCAGACGTGGAGCTTTCGTGATGGGAAGTTGACCTGTGGTATTCACGGCCTGGTTGTGCAGGTCAGTACTGCTCGTACTTTGAACTTGTTTTGACTCTTCCCCTTACAGATAACAGGAATTTGAGGTTGTTGTTGAAGAGAAGTCAAAGTTCTGAGTCCAGAGTATGGGTTATAGAGGAGACCAGACCTACACAAACAGCTCATGTGTTTCAAACAGAAGTTCAAAAGTTCTTATCAATTACAAATAATTGAATCGTGCATTATTAATTTGAAAGTAAATAATTAGAGAAATAGTAGTGTGTGATTGTTGAAGGTAATCAGTATAATGATAAATAGAGTCTCAATAGGACCAATTTGAAAATGGTGTGCAGTGTCAGCCAATACCACTGGTGAGAATCAGATTTTGTTAAAGAATTTTGCTTTTAGTTACTTCAGCCATTTTTACCCATTGCTTACAAGCAAAAGTTGAATAAATTATGCCACGTATTGTTGAAACAGCAAACTGTGTTTGTGGTAAAATGTATTATTTCTGGATATTGCATTGATCGTTTTGTGATCAACTTAATGCACCTTAGCAAGTTGCTTCTCAGTTTGCAGCAGCCCAGAAGCCCTGCAGTGCTGCATTAAGGTGCCAACACCACGAGGATTTAAATTCCCACCTTATCTGTAATCCAGAGTTCACCTTTCAAGTTCAAGTTATCTGTAGGGTATGATTTCAGCAGGGACTTCCATTGTTGGATCATGATATGATAGCTTCAGTATCTGAACATGAAGAGGGAATAATTTCTGATCGTGGCTCTTTCTTCTAGCTGTCAAGCTGATTAAAGGCAAGGTACCAGAAGCTGTAGTAATATTAAGTAAAACTACTGCTGGACTGTTTCTCTGAAGAGCAAGAAATGTGTCATTTCCCTCACTCCTTCACCTGGGACTGAGTTTCAGACTACTTCTCCATAGATGGAGAAGTAAAACGCTCTAAATTAATGTATATGAACAGTTACCTGAAGTTCTATTTCTCATATGTGGTTTTTTTTCTGTTTTGTTTTTGACTTCTGTTTCTTTGTCCAGGCAAAGGGAGGACTTTTAGGTCTCCATGATGGAGCAGAAGTTGTTCTTGGTCCGGACACTTCTCTGGAGCTTTTGGGGTCGGTTCCACCAGAGCAGCAGTTCATAAACCAGAAGATGAGGCCTGGCTCAGGCGTGCTGGCTGTTCGAGTCATCCCAGATGGGCCAACTCGAGTTCTGCAGGTGAGAGTCCTTCATTAACCTGAATCTAGTTTTATTTGCTTCTACTTGAAGTGCTTTTATGCCTTGCGTCTCTAAGTTCTTAGAAATAGCTGTTATTTACAAATAGGAAAACGCTCATAGTAGTGATTTGCTTTGTTTTTTATCAGATAACAGATTTTAACCAGCGCAGAAATGATCGTTTATCCGGTGGAGGAGATGACCTTCCAATTACAGAGCAAGATCTACGCAAATTAAGAAATCCAAACGTGGAGCAGGAATTAGAAGTAAGATATTACAGTTTGTATCTTTCTATTCTCTTTTTTTTCCCCTATCTTTTTACAGTTGGGTGGTGAGGTTTTGTTTTGGTCTATTTTCACTCTGTTGTTTCCTTTTGCCCATGTGAACCTCTTGCTATGAACGCCTGCATTTTCCTGCTAAAACTCCTCATGCTTAAATGCTGGGTAGGTAAGTTTGTGATCTCTTTATTTTAAGAATTAATCATTAATGAGCTGTTCAGCAGCTCCAGAGATAAGTCTAAAATAAAGCTTTGAAGTATATATTTGGTACCACAGGAGTTTTTTCAGCGCTTTTTTTCTTCTTCCAATACTCTTTCTGCAGGTGCTTGTGAAACTGGAAGGTGGAATAGGATTGTCATTAGTCAACAAAGTCCCTGAAGAGCTAATATTTGCAAGCCTCACAAGAATTAATGTCCATTACACGCACATGTCAGCGAGTCAGGTGCTAGAGCTCAGTGTGCAGGATGTGCAGGTATTTGTTATTATGAAACAAATATATTTGTTCGTGGGTCTTCTGGAATGCTGGAAAGTGGAGCTCTGAATGAGATTTCAACTCCTGAACATCAGAAGTTTTTCTTAGCATCAGTTTTGATCTTTCGTTGTCCTCTACTTACTGATACTTTACATGGTGATGTATTTTGCTCCATTTCTAAGAGTTTGGTAAGTTAAATTTTTTATTTAGATACTATGTAGTGAAAAATCAGCCATTCAAAGCAGGAGTCCTGATGCTGAATATCACAGTATGAGGCACAGAAACCTCTTAACTATTTATTTTCCAAGTACATTTTCATTCCGACTTCAACGTTTTGCCACTGTTTGCAGTTCAGTCTTTCAGATTCAGAATGAGCAAATTAAACTGAGCGCTGTGATAACTTCTTCTGAATCATTAGAATTCTGTTCCCATTGTGCAAGATTGTTTTCAAGGAGTGTATGTTTTCTTTTAGACTGCAATAATAAATGGATAGTCCTGAGTTTAAAAAGAAACAACTTGGTTATGCTGCTCGTTGTCACTTATTCCTATTCTGTTGCCTATCTTCTCCATGCTGTAGGTGGACAACCAGCTCATTGGCACCACACGGCCTTTTATGCTCTTCCTGACGCCTCGGATGAGTGAAAATGAGCCCATGGAGACTGCTCCTGCAGTGCAAGTGAACGCCATGAAATTTCCCAGTAAGAATGCACTGACTGACATATACAAGGTAAACCACAGACTTCTGGTTGTGCCATGCAAATTTCAGTCTGCTTAAATGATCCACCTGTTCTTAATTTTTACTAGTAATCTGAGTGAAATCATTTGTTGAATGAGGAACTGAGGCACTCAGGACACTCTGTCCACATTGTTGTGTTCATAGTGTTAGAAGCTGCAGTACGGTGATGAACAGGATTGAAAAAAAGAAACAAAAATTAATGAGGTCACTGTGTATAAATGTCCATCACCTTGTTTTTCAAGCCAGTTACTCTCTTCAGAATTGGTAGGTATAATGAACCCAAATATCTGTGCCATATGTTTCACGACTTGTTCACAAGGTGATGACATCTCCCTGGTAAGATGTCATCTTGCAGCATAAATTCTGTTTTATGTACTGCAGCAATTAATGTTGTTTGGAATTTTATCCACCAACTGGAGTTTTGTGAGGGCAAAATATGTGGTTATCAAAACCACTTGGGATCTCCAAGTGTGTATTTTGACACTCTTGAAAAGGAGCTGGTTTCACTGTTGGAATCCAGTTTAGCATCACGTTCTGAAGTATTGGTATTGGGTAACAAAGCATGGTACATTTAAACAACAAAAAACCATCAGCAGTTGTAGGTGAATTCAAGTGAAGGAAGCTACCAAAGACATTTTTGAAGGTGGGAATATTAATACAGTTCCATTCCAGTGAAAATACTCTGTTAAGTAGAACATATAGTCCTATTTAATGGCTTGCACAGATTGTACTTCAAGTGCTAACACTGTAAACTGAGGCTTGTTTATCTTTTTAGCATCTGATGATCACTGCTCGGAAGTTCACAGTTCAAATTGAGGAGAAGTTGCTTCTGAAGCTGTTGAGTTTCTTTGGCTATGCTCAGTCCGAATCAGGTATGGCATTAAATTACCAGCACTGCTTTTACAGTATGCATAGCTGTTGTGATCTTTGCGTATGAATGAAGTTCAGAATACCTGGTGAGCTCTTAGCTGTTTGGAGACTCGCACTGCAGGACAGAGCTGGGAAGCTCATGTCTCCATGGCCCCAGGCTGTTTGTGTATGCTGTACTTGTCACAGTGTTCAGGCATTGACCCACGTAACTGGCGTTGTCCAGTGTGCAATGGCTGAGCCACACCTCTGCGGGAAGGAGTTTAGTGTTCATTTTAAGCTTGTGTAATTGGATTCATCTAACTGAAAGACTTAGCTTTGTAGTGAAGAACAAAAAAATAAAGATACTGAACTTCACTCTTACGCTGTTTACCAGTCTGTCCTTTGTTTAAGTTTACTCCAATGCCTTTTCTTTTTCTATTTGTTTGCTTACCTTCTGTACAGTCTTTGTCATTTATCTGCCCATACTGATGTCATCCAAGATTCAAACAGTATCTTTTTGTCATTTATGTTCAGTGTGTTCAGTTGTCCAGCCTATTGAATGTCTTCTCTATGGGTGTTTTCTCTGTTCAGTAGTGATGATTGAAAGTATCAACATTGCTTGTTTTGTACAACATACTGATAATTGGTCAAATAAGGAAGGATAAAGAAAGCAGAGAGGAAAATGCTGTAAGGTCATGACTGTGCAGTAGGAAGGAAACAGTAGTTTGTATCACTTTGCTTCTGTATGATGACAGATACATTCACATCAAGATTAGAAGCTTAAACCATGCATTTGGCGGACTTTAATTTTATCTAACTACAAATACATTCAGATGGATAGGAGAAGAATTCTTAAACCTCAAAGGTCAAGTTCGTGTCATAAGGCATGAGTAATTTTGCTGACTACCCTAACAACTGCACATTGTTTTTATTTATGTAGAGAAACCTGTAACTCCTTATGGGAGTATGCTTTCATAACTGTTCAATCTGTTCTACTTCCTGTGTTTTGTCTGGATGTAGAAGTTGAAAGGTATGATGAAAACCTCCATGAGAAGGTGGTTGAGAAAGGTGGGGGACAGAAGCGATACTACTTTGAAAACCTGAAAATCAGTGTGCCTCAAATCAAGTTGAGTGTCTTCACTTCCAACAAGCTGCCTTTGGATCTCAAGGTAAGCCAAAGTCAGAGAGCGTGCTTCCCAACAAGGAGATCGTGTGTTCTGTATGTTAACTGTCACAGAAGGCGTTCATTCAGTTCTGTGGCACAGGAGAGTTCAGGGGAGGAGGGAGAGAACAATCGCAGTAGAACCTTTGTGGAGGTTTTTGTAACTACCTCTAATGTTTGTGGAAGGCTCAGATATGGCAGTCTGCTCATGTGGAGGTAGACAGATTATTTTTATTAGAGACCACTATTAACAAATGCCTTATGTAATATATGATAGTTAAACAGGAAATTACTTCCTACCAAAGTGAATAATGAGGACTGCTCCAGTTAGTCATCCATTTACTAAAAAAAATAAATAGGTCCTTTCTTGCAAACATAAATTGAACTGTAATATACCTTAATTACCTGCAGATGGCAGAAAAACTCATGTTACTTACTACTGAGCGTGATTTGGTGGCTACCATAGGAAAACAGCAAAAATATCAGGCTTCTTGCCTTCTTCATATTTCCTGATGTTGGTGACTGTGCACGTTATGAAGAACTGAACTAAAGCAATCTAGAACAGAATAGTTGGGAAGGACCTTCAACGATCTAGTCCAACCACATGATATACAGACTGTACAGGATACAGATGGCCCATGGGCTAATTGCTGTCTTTGTTTTCTTCCTTGATAATTGAAAAGGCTGGTTGAAGAATCTGGGTGCATCAGTCATGAAACAGGCCTTAATCTTGCAGGAAATTAGGGATGCTATTCCAGCTCATCCTGATAATTAATCCATTCGTAGAACTTCAGCAAGGTGGAAAACACCCAGTTTTGTCTTCGCTGCATATCATATAGGGTGGAGTTTAATTGACCATTAGAACAGTTGAAGTACTAAACGTGGAGCCTTCAACACATTTTGTTTTGAGTTTGAATGTCAGGTGTGGGAGGTTGCATACATCTTGAAGAGTGTTTAACCACTGTCTAATTACTGAACAAATGTTCATTAATTTGTTCATATCTTGCAAGTAAGGGGTTCATAGAGTGATTGCACTCTGAATCAAAGCATCTGTATGGCAGTGGTAAACTACTCTAGCAGATAAGCTTTTAATTTAATGATTAATTCATTTGAGTGCTGTGAATGAGAAGTAGAGGGAAAAAAAACTAAATAGCAATATCTTTTATTTAATTAGGCATTGAAAAGCAAGCTGGGATTTCCTCTAATCCGATTTGAAGATGCTGTGATTAATCTGGATCCTTTCACTAGGGTCCATCCCTATGAAACTCAGGAGTTTATCATTAATGACATTCTGAAACACTTCCAAGAGGTATGTGGCATTCGGATTTTGGTGTGGGAAAGGCTGAAGTTCTCCTGATGGATGAGCTCTCTAGTGAGGGTTGGGGGAACTCTTGGTTATAAAGAGTGTTACTTGTTTGGGCATGCAGAGAAATACCATGGTAATGTAGACACCGCACTTCAAGATGAAGCTGTTCTTGTTCTTACTGATTCTTGTGTGTTAATTTATAGCATTTCTCCATTTTTTTTAATCAACCTTGCTGGTGTTAACATGAGAATATTTCAACCTTCCTGTTGCTTTACAGGAGCTGCTTAGTCAGGCAGCAAGGATTCTAGGTTCTGTGGATTTCCTGGGCAACCCTATGGGTCTACTGAATGACGTTTCAGAAGGCGTTACTGGACTTATAAAGTATGGCAACGTTGGTGGTCTCATAAGAAATGTCACACATGGAGTATCCAATTCAGCTGCAAAGGTAATAATTACCATAATAAAGTTCCCTAAAAATAGGGAACAAGGAGAATGGAATTACTGTCTGTCTTTGAATAGATTGCTTTCTATCCTGTTTGTCTTGTAAAAAGTTGCATTTGGAACGTAGATCTTTTAGAACACTTACACGTGCACTTCAGGGATGCTGGTAACACTGCAAGAGGCAGTGTGCCATATTATGGATGTCCATTTGTTTTTCAGATTGAATGCAGTAGTTGACAGTGTTTTAGGCCTCTGGCTCAGGTGTGGCATCGCCTCCTGTGTGCACATGAACAGAGCTGCATTACATTGGTTATCGAAACTAAAGCTCTATGGGAGTTGGAGTACTTAAAGCATTACTCAGTATAACAGGAGAATTGTTGATTTTATTTTTGGGAACTGATTCAGCTGATGCAAAAATGAATTGTTCTGCAAACACTTCAGTTACTTCTCCTTTGATGTGCCACAGAGCTGCAATCTAAGAGGTTTTTGATTGCTGTGCCTTTAGCTTAACGCCAGAATCGGTGCACAGTGAACGTTCTTTTGTCCTTCCAGATAATGACTGAGAGAACGCTATTCTATCAGTGTTATTAATTGAAAATAACTGCTTTGGTACCTAAGAGAGCAGAGCAGCCAAAAATAGGAAATGATTTTGGTCATGGTCTGTATGGTGTTTGATACTGAGCAAACAAACGTATGTTGGTGGGTAGCATTGCAATAATGTCTTCTTGACATGAGGGCTTATTAAATGTCATTTCCATGGTACTGTAGTTCTAAACATGGGAAATCCTTGTGTAAGGAGAAAGACGGTGTTGTGAGGGAGATGTGGCAAAGAGACCTAAACCAAAGTTGGTCAGAAGGGATTAAAAGTGCTTTCTGTGATAGTGGGTTGTAATAGCTGGTTAGTGGTACTTTTGGGTATTTGCAGGTAGGTGGCATTAAAGCATGCAGTGGTTGATGCAGCCAGGTGAAAGTGGCACTCAGCATCTGCCTTTCCCAGCAAATGGGTACCATACAATACACAACAGTTACAGAAAACCCTGTATTTTCCAGAGGTATTCTGTGGACACGATAATGGAGAAAAGAGAGATTGGTTGGGGGGATGGTTTGGTAACAGCTGAAACATAGAAGAAAACCCGTTGGTGTTGCCCTGGCACACAGGATGGTGTGCGTGTGTGCATCCTTGCTTGTACAGTCCAGCTTTCCTGATATCACTGTAGTTTCTGTAGGTGTTTTAATGAAGATTATATTCAAGGAAAATGGGGAGCAAAGTAAAACGTCCTTCCAGAATTCCCGGATGGGGGTAACTGATGATAAGAGTTTCTCCTTTTTTTTTTCCTCCCTTCTCTTAAACAGGGATAAGAGTAGTTGTCCTTTCACAGCCTACTGCGCTTATTTGTACGTGTGGATCTTATTTGTACTTCTTATTTGTACTTCTGCTTTCCTGCATTGGTGGGAAAAGGTAATTCAGGAGATCAGAAAGGCAAGAGGTGGTATTTGCATCATTTACACACAACTCCAGAGGGGTATTTTCAGACCTAACTGAACTGCCATAGAGATCCCTCGTCCATCACCAGGTATGTGGCTGTGAGCATGGACAGCTGAGCTGTGAGGACGATGATATCAACATTCTCTTAAACAATTGCTTCGTTCCCTGCATTACCCCATTAGAACCTTTACAGTGACTTAAAGTACTGCATTGCCGACGCTCGTGTCTTAGTCCTGTTTTCATCTCTTCTGAGATTCACTACAGAGCACTTTAAACACGTGGTTAAGATGTCTTGAAGTGCGTGTGTTGTTAGTGTCAGCACTACAGATACAGCTTATCCACGCTGTTGAGTAGAATCCTCACTGAGCTTCTGTAAGGCAGCATCTATCTGTGCCGGTGCTCGTCTCCATGCTTCCTCCTCACAGCTCCTGTCTCTTGTGACCCATCCACTGCACCCAATAGGCAGTGTTTCCTTAGAGTTTCCTTTCTATAAAGTGTTGTTTCCTCACTGCAATCACATCTGCAGCAACGGACTCATGAGTCTTTTTTTGGAAGGCACGAGCCTTCCTACATCTCCCACAAGGGCAAGGTCACTCTTTGAACTTTGCAGTCATTTGTAACCAAGGGGGTTCTGAAACAACATTTTCAAAGGCAGAGGAGTGGTTGGATGCTGAACTCCTCGAAATTCACTGGGACTGAATGCCTGCTTCCCATTTATACCTTTGAAAATCACCCTATGGACTGTTTATTTGTCTTGCCAGGTACTTTTTTTCCTCTTTCCTTCATACATCTAAAGTGTTTGAGGTGCAAGGCTCACGCTGTTGCCTTCTAAAAATATTTCGATATTGAATATATATTTTTTCTTTCCTCAGTTAGTCCTCCCTCCAGTGTTACCTTCACTGCATGGAAGATGGTCATAACAAAGGCTCAAATAGGATGATTTCTTCTGTGTGTCTTCTGCTGCTCACAGGCATCTAAATCTGCCTGAGGTTTCACAGTTGCCTCCATGCAATACAAATGCACCTTCTGACAGCATATATGTGTGTGGCACAGCGTATTGTTTCCTACTCTACCATTGACATGCATTGTGATCACGTTATGTTAAGGAACAAGACAGAGGGGAAAATAATTCCAGTTACTGAAGAAAAACACCACTGAAACAATAGATCCATTTCAGCTTTCTCTTTTGGTGCTGTCTATGGAGAAAGAGGCCATTAAATGCACTTTCACCACAGACATTTCCACCTGGCTCAGCTCTGTAATGAGGTTCAACACAGCAAAGTGCAGGGTTTGGCACTTGGGCCAGAGGAATCCCAGGCATCTGTACAGACTGGAAGGAGCAGTCCTTGAGAGCAGCTCTGCAGAGAAGGACCTGGGGGTACTGATGGATGATAAACTTAACATGAGCCAACAGTGTGCTCTTGCAGCTCAGAAAGCAAATGGTATCCTGGGCTCCATCATGAGAGGGGTGGCCAGCAGGGAC
>PPHD01029349.1:0-10626 GCA_002909625.1 Bambusicola thoracicus
TACACTCTTGCGATCCCTGGTGGTTCTGTGGAGAAGTCTCCCAGTGGAGTGCATTAACAGTTTCTTCAGTATTTAATATGAGCACTGTGGGTCTGAAATAGGGTCTGGTGGCACTACTGTGCTTCAACACACACTGCTCTCTAGGTAATCTCAAAAGAGGATGCTAAGCTTTGAACGTTAAATTGGCTCTTAATTAAGAGAACTTAAAGAAATGGAAGGACTCTCAACTGCTCTTGCCACTCATGCCATGATTAAAACCCTGTATCTGGGGCTGAATAACCCCACGTAACGCTGTGGGCTGGTGCCAGCTGACTGGGGAGTAATGCCACAGAAAATGAGAGGGGGTTTTGGCAGATGAACAAGTTGCATGGTCCTCAGTGCATCGTGACAAACTGCATACAAGGTAGGGCATAGTAGGGTATGGTAGAGTTAGGCAGCCTAACCCTAACCCTAGAGTCAACTCTTCTCCACTTACCTGCACTTGTGAAGCCCCATCTGGAGTTCTGTGTGCAGTTCTGGGATTCCTAGGGCAAGAAAGATGTGAACACACTGTAATGTGTCCAGCAAAGGGCCATCAAGATGTTCAGGATCCTGGAGGAAATGATGGACAAGGAGAAGCTGGGAGCTGGGCCTGCTCAGCTTGTAGAGAGGAAGGCACAGGTGAGACCTTAATGCCATCTGCCAATTTCCGATAAGAGCAGGGGAAGCAAACAATATAGCACGCGGCAAATTCTTAACTATAAGGGAAAAAAATATATAAAAATCACCATGTGATGTTCAAAGAATGGAAAGGAACATTGTGGCATTTCCAGCTTTAGAGATACTCAAAACTTGGCTAGACAAACCCACAGCAAGCCAATCTATTTGGCTGTGCTTGAACATAGAGTTGGACAAGAGACACCCAGAGATTTGGGTTATTTTTTATTTTTTGAACCTATTATATACTATTGTTCTATAAATCAGACTGACTTCTCATAAAAGCACTGATCTTTTCCTTTTATCAGCTGACGGAGCTCTTTGATGAGGTTACCCTAACTTGTATCACTGAAATTGAACAGGCTTAGTTGATAATGTTCAACCCATTGATTTTTACCAATAGTACTTGATCTAGTGGCTGGCAACCCTGACAGTAGGGGGGTGGAACTTGGCAGTCCTTGAGGTCCCTTCCAACCGAGGCCATTCTATGACTCTTTGGTTGAGAGGTTATAACCTCCAGCAGAGTGTAAAGAAATAATTTCTGGAGGAAATAATCTTTGAATCTAGGAGAAGACTGTTCTCTACAAACTTAGATATCTAATTTTTGTCACTCTCCTAAACCAGGCCAGTTATTGCCTGGGGCTTTTTTTTTTTGAGTCACAGCATACACACTGCCTTGGTGACAAGCATACCACATAATGTCTGCCATACAAAACACACAGAATGGTAATAGAAGCAGTGACTGAATGCAGGAAGATTTTGGGTACATATCACAGCCATTAAACATGATCTCAAAGCTTGCAGCAGCCTGCCATTGCAGAAGAAAGCGACAGACATTTAGCTATCATACTTAAAACAGTTACTCCGCAAATGATACAAGCATAAGATGGGCTGTAGAGGGTCAGACAAAGCTTTCTGCCTCCAAAAGTAGCTAACAGCAGATGCCTGGGGCGTAATGTAAGCACATGGCATCACACAGTGATAATTCTCCAGTGTGGTCGCCCAGCCTCCAGTGGGATGAAAAAAGGACATGAGCAATAGCTCTTTTCTGTGTGTTTAGAAGCCCTTGATTGACTTTTCCTCTGTGAGTTTATCTAATTAATTTTTCTTATTTCTTTTTTTTTTTTTCTTTTTTAAGTTTCTAGGAGTATCTCAGTTTATTTATGCACTGTGTGGAGGGCCTCCCTTTCTATTCGGCATGATAATGTCACTGGGACCCCCCCAGTTTTGGCTTTATGAGAGTTCATGAACCAGTGCCTCCTGCTTACCTTATTCCTGCCGGTACAACAGCACTCAGGAGATGACCGGAGTGTGATCCAAATATCAATACTAATCAGGAGTTATATAGCCAGAAGCTAATATAAACAGCCAAAACATTCTGGAACCAATGGGTAAATGCAGGACAAAATTTATCCCTCGAGGTTGGAGAAAATTACAGCTGTTCCCCTGTATTAGCTCCTTCTCAAGTGACTTCACATTACCTCTCTTGGCATGGCTGTTCCAGGCTCCTGCTTCTCTGATGCTCACAAACTACCCATTTCTCTGTGTTTATTCTTTTCTTTCTATAACTCTCCCTGCCCCTCCATAGGTGGTCCTTATAGACTACTTGGAGCTTTCAGTTCTTTCTTCCTTAGTTTATCCATTGTGGCACTGACCACACTTGATTTGAAGTGATTATTTCATTGCTAAAAAATGGTAGCACCTTGTTTTCATTCTTACTGTTTGGTCTCCAGAGTTGATATCTCCCCAGTGCTGGTGTTACCCTAAGGATACTCAGAATTGACTGTGTTTGGCTCTAGGGCTGATCAGAAGATAAGAGCATAAGTAATGCTATAAGTGGCCATGGAAAACGTAGGAGCAGCAAGAGAAAAAAGGCTCATGAACCTACATCTGAGTTTTGCTTGTGAGAAGAGACACAAAGATAGGAGGCCTGCTCAACACCATTCTAGCTGTGATAAAGCCTGGAAGCTGAGATACACTGCAAATTACATAGGCAATAACGTTCATTCCAGGAAAGCTGGACTAAACGACCTTTAAAGTTCCCTTCCAAGTCAAACAATTCTGTGATTCTATGACTCTGTGATTCCTCTTGACCTCTTCACTTCTGCTGGTGTTTAATATGCCTGGCAAGAGACCTGCCAACTCCTATCTCTAGCTTGAGTGAGTGCATCTGCTGAGTGATTCTTGCACGCTGTGCATCCTGTGTCTTCAAAGGGAGTGCATAATGATGGGCCACTGTTCAGCTCATCGTGAGTTTGTTACATAGTGGAAGCTGTTACTATGAAATTACCAAATAAAACATACATTTTCATTCCCCGAGGCAATAAAACTTATTGAAGTACCTTTCCCCGGGACAATTACAATGAGATAATACAGAACTTCTGACTGATTTCAGCGGCTGTAAAAAAAAAATAAAATCAAAGAGTATTCAACAAGACATTAGTGTATGCCTTGGCTCCGATCACTTCCTTGTCTCACAGGATAATAAAATTATCAAATTAGCTTTAAAACGTTGAAAGTTCCATTTTTCAGCCTGTTTGACAGGTTGCCCCTTGAATAATGCTGTAATGATGAGGTGCACAGGACTGTGTGATCTTTTATTGCTTTTGGTCTAGACACCAAAGGACATTATGAAATCTCCCCCTCTTGTCTCTCTAGTGAAATGACCATATTCCCAGTGTCCAGGCCAATCAAATGATAAAGAACAGGGCTTTAGGATTTTTATTTCCCCTTCTGCGCACCCAAACATAAACACAACCGTATGTCCAAGTTTGCTTTTGCAGAAATGCAGCATAAGTGGCTTATTGGGTTATGTAGCTCATCTGTTTCCCATTACCACTCTGCAGCAAATTACATTATTTCCAAAGAACGATGCTCGTATGGGCAGCCTAATAGCCCTATTTCCTGGGGATTTAAGATGGAGGTACTGAAACTTGTCCTGAACTGCTCCAAGGCCCAGTTTCTCAGATACTCTGCTCTTGAATGCCTCTGGTGATGTTAGAGAATGAGAAGCTCTATGAGGACTTGTTTCAACACATTTCATTGTTCAGGAAACACACAGATGTGGTACTTAGGGACATCATGGTTTAGCAGGCAGTAGTGGTGGTAGGTGGATGGTTGGGCTAGATGATCTTAGAGGTCTTTTCCAACCCTAGTGATTTTACAATCCTGTGGTTTCTGAAGGTCTCCCCACTCTCTTCATGATTCATAGAAGCGGGACATTGGTGCTCCTAATTCATCTACTTCAGTCCTGTACCCAACAACTGATACCTTGCATGGGTGGAGAGATATATAAGGGCTATTTTTCATTTTGCAAGCATTACCACATTGCCAGTTGCTGGGAAGTGAACGCCAGACTTTCAGGAGCAAGAGAAATAGCTTCAGCAATCCCAATCTGAATAGCTCATGACTCTCCTTGAGGGCAACAGCAAACCCTGGCCCTGTGTAGGTCAGACACAGCAGGGTGTTAATTAACTTATCTATGGATCATCAAACAGAGCCAGTGGGCAGTTTTCTCATAAATCTGCTGTTTCACTGCCCAACCAGAGCTGACTGTGATAGTCTGGGTAGCACTCTCCTTTCCTATAAATGGAAATAGGGAGCAAAACTGAGCATCCTCTACATCCTCCCAAAGGATCTGTCAGTACATCAGATGTGGACACTCCTGCCATGATTTCAGCCACAAGGCTGTCAAATTTCCTTTGCAAAAGAGTCGCACATTGCAACTTCTGCATTTGCCTTGACACTGCGTGAGCCACAGCCCTTACTTCTTGCAGCGCAGTGGCACCTATTATCATCTCTTTGCCGTCTCGGTTGCTACTTTCTCCAAGTCTCTCTGCTCATCAGAGCAGACAGGTTGTTTAGTGTCTCCCTTTGCCCCCACATGCTTGCACTCCTCTGAAAGCCATTACCCAGAATGCTTGCGCTACTTGAAGTAGCACTCAACAAGCTGTGCTATGTTTTTTTCCCCTCCAGGGTTTTCTTTTCCTTTTTCTTTTTCTTTTTTTTTTTTTTTTTTTTTTTTTTTTACAGCAGTTCTTGCAGGAAGAAGTAATTTATCTAGAATTAAAACATCTGGTTATCATGCTCCCTGGGTAAGTCAGCATTAAAATAAGAGGCAAAAACACCGTCTGACTGTCTCCACCATGTGAGTGGCAGAATGTGCCCTGTGGCTCCACCCAAGCACGAGGTGAAATCTGTCCTTGACAGACAGCTGCATGGGCTGTGCAGTGTGACCAGGTTTCTGGAGTGGAGACTGGAGATGCACACAGCTTGCAAAGGGAAATTGCTAATCTTACCTTGCTTCTCTTTAGTTCAGTATTATATGATGGTAACATGGAGTTTAGCAGAGATCTGCTCTGCTCCAGGGTCCTGGTGTAAAGGAAAACAAGTGTCTGTGTTCTGGATCCACCAGTCTATCTACCTGTCTACCCACTGGCTTTATTTCTGTAGTCCAGCTGCGTGGGTAGATTGTCTGAAGAAACTGTGATGCTGACAAGGATATAGCAGATAATTCTCTTTCCTGCATCTTCTGAGATCTTCTTTCTCATATTGTGTTGGAAACCCAGACCTGGAATAGTCCCACACTACCTCATTATCACCTCCTGAGGTTTTCCAGCTTCAGTCAGATGGGAGAGGACAAAGCATCACTTTCCAGTGACAGCAAGACTAAACTTCCTCTACGTGTGATGAACAACACTTTCCTTGCCAGAGAGCTTTCATGCCTTTTCACTACTGTCAACACTGCACAATGGCCTCTCCTGGAGGATGTGGTAGAAGATTGGGAGTCTGGACAGAAGAAGAAAAAGAGCTCTGGTGAATGTATGACTTTCCATTAGCCACTGAAGTACAGCCTGTACAGCCTACCCATAGCCAACTCTCAATAATAGTGTTGCCTCTTCTTTGATTGTCAAGTAGAGCTTTCCAGTGCACTCTTATTTATCAGTGAGCCAGAAGGTGGAAGGCTTAGAATCACAGAATCATTCAGGTTGGAAAAGACCTCTAATATCATCTAGTCCAACCATCAAACCATCACCACAACATCCATTAAACCATAACACTCAGTACCACATTTCCACCATTCTTGAACACCTCCAGAGATGGTGACTCTACCACCTCCCTGGGCAGCCCATTCCAATACAGATCCTCTGTACTATCATTATTGCTAATGGTGTAGCATCTACAAATATCCTCGGGTCACTGGGACACTTGTGAATAGTATTTGGAATGGAAAACGCAGTCATAAGAGGCAGGCAGAAGCAGAGGTTCACTGATGATCTACATGGACGGTGACCTGTTGGTATCACAAAACATTTGCTACAGAAGCAGACACGGACTTTGTAGTTGCTGCTCCGGAAATAGCTACATAGGCAGTGGGACCACAGTCACTCATCTCCTAAGCTTTCCTTGTGTTAACATTTTTCTTATTTGGTGATTTGTCCTCTCTTTCTGTTATTGTTCTTTCCCCTGAGAGCTCTCACATTTTTCCTAACATCTCAGGTGAGCATTCAGTTGACCACAGATCTTGTGCTCAACTTGTGAATGAAGTTCTAAGTTCAAATTTCACTGTCACATTGTATTGAAGAGGCACTTTGACTCAGTCTGGGCCAGCAATCTGTCCTGAGCAAGACAAGGTCTCTGGTAAATAATACAGAAAAAGCTGGAACACAAGCTCGGTAGAAGACTAAGTGTTTTGGTCTCAAAATAGTGCTGTCTCTGTTAATGTCTGCTGTGTATATGCATGGCTGTGAAAAAGCTCTAGCTGCCCCTTTTGACAACGTAGTGTAGTGTTTTCACTGGAGAGAAAGCAGGATTGATACAATATAGAAATTCATACAGAAAGATTATAGAATTTTTCAAGAGGCAAATGTCAGCATCTTGCCCAGGGAGGTTGTGGATGCCCCCTCCCTAGCGTTCAAGATCAGGCTGGATGGGGCTTTGGGCAACATGGTCTAGTGGGAGGTGTCCCTGCCTATAGCAGGGGGCTGGAAATAGATGATCTTGCAGGGCCCTTCCAACCCAAACCATTCTATGATTTTGTGATTCTATGGTCTTCACCTGCAACCCAAGAACATGTCCATTCAATACATATTGTAGAGAATGGGACTGTGATGTCACATCTACTGCTGACCTATGGAGTAACCTTGAGCAAATCACTACACCTCTCTGCTCCTTCTCTCTCCTCCCACCATTTACTTTGACTATTTAGACAAGAAACTTTCTATTCCAGTATATGCACACAGTGTTTATCACGTTGGTGCATCCTCAGGCTACTGGAATACAAATAATAAAAAAGCAATAATAAGTGGTTGCCAGTCAGCAGAGAATCAACTTCTCTGTCTCTAAATCGTTTGGAAATTGTTTTTCTCTTGCTTTGAATAGTGTGCTGGGAATATGTAAAACGAAGGCTTTATTTATTTATTTATTTATTTAATTTTGGCTAGCAGCAAAAATACCCTTTATCAACACTCCAAAATATGATTAATGCTAATCCTGACCTTTCAGAAGTTCCATGCCAGGCAGTTGACGATGCTTCTGTGTTGTAAAGAATCAAACAGAAGGTGTTCCTATCCAGAATGAAGTGTTCTTTATTAATGAATGATTTGCTTACCAGGAACTCCAAAAATTCCTTTGCACTCTTTTTTTTCAGCCCTGGAGATACTTAATCATTTGGAGTGGATTGAAGGCATTAATATATTTATGAATTCCAGAGCTTTTCCTCCCCCTTTAAGTTGGAACACAAGCTCTATTAGCTTATTAGAATAGGTCAGAGATAATTTTTTACCTTACCATCGCCAATACCTGGGTTATCAAGTAAATTAATAACTCAAATCAATCAGCATTTTGATGTCTAGCTTCAGCTGTTTCTGAGACTCTGCAACAAGGGAAGAATAAGTATTACAAAATGTGAAATAGTAAAGAGGAGAGTTGTCCAGCTTCCAAAAAGAAAAGTATAGAATAAGTGTCTGGGCTTGAGATATCTAGGGATCTGAACCTGAAATTTCCAGGATGGTGACAAACATTTCATTCACTTCTGTGAACAAACCATATCTCAAAACACCCTTCCAGTCTGAGCGCTCATATACTGAAAGATTTCATGGAATCTTTTGAGTTGGAAGGGACCCTTAAAGGTCATCTAGTCCAACTCCTCCGAAATGAACAGAAACATTTACAGCTGGATCAGGTCCACAGTCTCATACATACGTTTAGGGCACCTTTAGTGTGCAATTCACATGGGGACACCCAACACAAGGGTTGCGTTCTGCTGGGATATCAGTCCTCCTTGCACAGGGACAAGTGCTGACCATTTTGACAGACCTCAGCATGTGAATTAGTATCAGTGAAAGAAGAGCAATCAGAGAACAAAACTCTGAAGCTCCCTATAGATCCCATTTGCTCTTGGCTATTAGTTGCATTTTTACATCAGTTCTTTGGAATGTTTACTGACAGAAAAAAAAAAAAAAAAAAAAAAGAGAGACTGAGAGACAGAGCTGTGTTTGTGTCTGTTCCTTTGTTAGAGTGCAATAGGTCCGACAGTGGTCTTAGCTGCTGTGCCACATTATCACTTATCCATGTGCAGAGAATTGTTTCCCTGACTACACAACAGAGTTGCCTCAAGCCATAGTCCAAGCAGCACCAGCAGAGCACTCCCATAGGAGTGGCTGGTTGCATGCAGCAGGGTCCCCTTCCTTCTCTCTAATGCTTGCTGGCAATTAAATAAGCTAAGAGTTGTATCAGTAATTGCAGAGGTGGTGTCCGCACTATGAAGTGTCTTAAGTACTGTTCATCACTCTCTAGATAAAACTGCCTCTCACGACTGATGCTAGTAAGAAGCTGGGCTAACTTTTTGGAGCTATGAAGCTTATTGGGCCATAGATGTGATGCTGATGGACATGGTTTAGTGGGCACAATGGTGACTGGTTGATGGTTGGACTAGGAAATCTCAGTGGTCTTTTCCAATGTTAATGATTCTATGATTCTATTACTTCAATTATACGTTTCTTTTAGGCTAAAATAAATGATAACTAATCAGACAAGAGACTGGGAGATGCTGCAAAAACAGAGTAGAAAAGGCAGGTGGAAAGCCATGGAAACTGGTGGGAACACGGTCTCTTTGGTGAGAAATGGTAAAGAGAGGCTCACAGACAGAAAAAGGGATGTCCTTGTCTGTGTCAGAATAAAAAGGATGGAAGCAGTGTGTCTGTTTGCTGAATTGTAGTCAACACTATAACAATGTTTGGCCCATTGCCCCAGAAAACTGATAGAATTTGAAGATTTGTTGCATCCTTCAAAGGGTTTCAAGTCAAAGTCAGAGGTTTGCGGCCTTTTCTTCTGGAGATCATGGTGGGCAAGGTGCTTAACAGACAGAATCGTCAGAGTTACTGGAAGTTCTGCACAATTCATTTACAAAAGCACTGTTTTCAGATTACCAGAACCTTCTGCCATCAAAGATTCATTAAGGTTGGTGAGATTCACAGATCTGGGGTACAAAAGAACTGTAACATCTATTTCTTATTTATCATTATTATGGCTTTCGAGTAATTCAGGCCACTTATCTCCAATCACATTTCTACTGACGATTTGCATTATCTGTGATGGGGATGTCTCAGGCCATTAGTGACTAACACTCTGAATAATTAAGCTCTGAAAACATAACTGCAGGATTTATGATTATTATTAGTACTAGCAATTTTGCATTCTGTTGTATTAATTCCATTTGGTATTAGTCTGTTTTCTAGAAGAACAATGATCATTCATATAAAATCATTTCTCTGCAAAATGCTTTTCATCATGTGATTTAACAGACCATAAAATGTCTTGTGTTGTTTTTTAGATTTTCAACCCAGTGTCAATGTTACAATGACATTAATACCTTCCTCGCATCCCCCTGGAATACTTATCTGAAGCTGCAACACTGTTCTTCTCCTTTCCATTTCTTTCTCACTTGTCCTTTGTGTCCTTTCTTCATCTTACTCCTTTTATGCATAACAATTCTTGCACTAGAGGTGCAGGGCTGTCACACAGTCACTGTAGTCCTCTTTAATCTAGAACCCATTAAAAGAGTATGAGATGTTCACTGTCCCTACACAAGACCCTCTGGAGAAGTACTGCAGTATCCGTATAACACATCTGCGGGTTTCTGCTCTGTCTAAATGTCTTAACGAAGCATCCCAGAATCCTCCTTCCAAGCTATCAAAATCAACTACTGACATGTTGCTGTTACATACATCCTAGGCAGAAGGCCAAGCACTGCCAAACAATGGTCTGTGCTTGAAATTGTCATCGGCCATGAAACTGATTTGGTCTAGTCTAGCCGGTGCTCCCCAGCAGCCTTTGGTGATGTCTCAGTGGTAGTCCAAACTGGAAATCATTCCCATTTGATGTCTTGGCTGAAGCCACCAGAGCTGTGCTGTGTTGCTTGCTTTGGAGCCAGTATGGAGGTCAAAAGCTGTTTTATTTGCTCGTGTAAATGTAGTTTTGTCTATCTGCTTCCTTGTCAGAATAGCTTGTTTTTATTGTGTCCTGTTGACTTATAAGGTCTAGCTTATATGGCTTTGTTCTGTCTTCACAGACATTGACTCTAATGTTTATAAATATAATAAATAATATTGATAAAATATTGTGGGTGCCATGAAGTGCTGTACAACGGCCTGGAGATGTGACTGCCATTGTCTGCGGACAAAAGACATCTGAGTCCTCTCCTGTTATTGACATAACACCCGAAGGGGAAAGTAGTCAAGTAGTCATCTTCTGTCATCACCCCAAATAAATCTCAGCTGGTGGGAGAAAACAAGAGGGAAAGTATTAGGCCAAACTATCAAGAAAGCTCCTCCAGGAAAGGTTGAGATAAGGGACAGAACTGTATTTTGGGGCAACATCTCATGCCAGCAAGCTCCTTCTTTCTTCCCTTCCCTTCCCTTCCCTTCCCTT
>PPHD01029350.1:0-10626 GCA_002909625.1 Bambusicola thoracicus
AACTACAGAAAATAGGCAGGGAGCACGTTTCCATCTACTTGGTTATAAGGAATTAACAGTTAACACATAAGCAGCTGCTTACAGCACCCGACAACTTTGTTTTCATTCTCCTTTTAACAATAACAAGAATACTGAATTTAGCCACTGATTATAAGCTTGGTGAAAAGCAAAACTGTGTTCTATAAACAGAGATTAACGTTTTTTTTAAAGTTCAAACAGTGACTGAAAGCGAAGGCCAGATTTCTTTGTTGGTCTTGCATCATAAAAAGAGCTGGTACAAAACAGGCTGCATATAATATAATATTGCATGTGTTTACTTTACACACCACTTCAGTATTTCATCATATTTTCCCTAGTTTACCTACAGCAACAAGCAGTCATACTTAGCTGTTGTCCAAAACACTTTATCTGTTCATCTTTTTAACTCAGTCTCAAACAGAAGCGTTTTGAATGTGGTTATTTCTGCCAGTGGGGTGAAACAATAAGAGCTTGGAGAATTTCCTTTCATCCCCTGGAGACTGAACACAAGCCTCTTCCCCACCCTGCTTACAAGCTCGCAGTGCTGGCAACAGGCAGATTTTAACAACAGTCAAATACATCGTTGCTACCTGAGACATCATCCCCATTGGGTTACTGCGAAAGAGAAACATTAAAGCAAATGAAGAAACAAAAAACAACAACAAAAAAAATCCCCAGATTGAAATAATTAAAGCACTAAGAAAATGACACTTGGATTCAAACTGGATACTTTAAGTCCAGCAAGTAAATATAAACAGTAGAAAGAGGGAACGTAGTAACAGGGGAAATAAAAGAGGCAGAATGTCTCTCATTGAACAGTAACAGGAGGCAGCTACCCACATGGATCTGGTAGGTTAGTGGTAGAAGCAGTGAGAAGGCAGCTTCTTGATAGGTAGCTAAAAAAAAAATGCATGAATGAGGAAATATGTATGCAGGAGTTAACACTGTTTGTACAGAAACATACATAGGAGAGAGCTATTTATTTCTTTAGGGCGGTCCAATGACCTCTTGTCACTCTTTGTTTTTACTGTTCTAAGAATTGGGAAAAGAGAAAACACAAAGTGAATAACCAAAAAGATGAAAACATTTCTACTACACAGTTCAGTCTGCATTTCCACCAGGCTCTTTGGATGTGCCTGAAGAAAGAAGACAAAAGAAGATCTTTCAGACTTCAAAAACGCTGAAGTTTGAGGAGACGGTCCTTGAATGGGATGCAGCCATATCAAGCAAAGCCTTTCAGCAAAGCATCAAATTACCACTGAAAATTTGCAGAAAATAAATATAGTGCAGGCAAACAAACCTGGATTTTAAGGCATTGTCACACATCAATCTGTTGTTTTGCTTCCCCTTTTGCCATGCTGAAAATGCATCAACTATATTAAGCTACAGCAATGAGACAGAAGGTAACTTAAAAAACAAACAAAAAAAAGGAACAGTTTAGGAAAGATGACATTCAGTTACATCTCAAAAGTAGATGTATATTACCTGAAGACAGCAGTTGCCCATTCCAAACCCCATCGCGTCCATATATATGAAGTCTGGCTTTGCTGCTTTTGCTGCTTCTCCGTCATCATTAGGAAACGTTTCTATAAATGGTGATGGTGTATTCTTATCTTTAAAAACTGTGTGGAGAACACAGATATTCAGTAACTCAGAGTAACAGCCTGAATATTTAATCTGAAAAACAAGAAGCGATATATTGGATTTACTCACTTGGTACATTTATGACAACCTTCTCTCCTCTTCGGTGCCGAATGTTTCTGGTCAGTGTGCTAAAAGAAGAATATATAGTTTCACAATTAATTTATCATTAATAGCCAAGATTTCAGAGTAAGCTTCCTGTTTGTTTTGGGCTCTTCCGCTGAGATCTTTCTTTCCCTGGTTTACAACAGACTATAACACACTCCAAATTGAATTTTTCTTCACTGAAGTCAGTCCTATTTTGAGGGACGCGATGGGCAGAAGTAATAGCTACTGATCTGAAGAAAACGAGAGTGAGTGAAAAGGTACTGCTTAGTTCTTAAATTACATGATTTGATCCTCCTAAGTCTCACCCTATCATCAAACCCCTTCCTGGACCATACAAGTTGTTTGACACCCTGTTCCACTTCGGATGAACCTGGCTAAGTTCAGTACGCTGTGATGTTGCCGAATTAAAATGCACTGCAACATACCTGAATAAGAGCTGGATTAACAGGGAGCAAAGTGGTTAACCACAGGACTTCTAACTGGAAACAATTTTGTAGAAACAAAAATCAACACAATTTGTCTGAAAACATCATGAAACTACTATATAAAATTCCTTGAGATTAACAGTTTAAGTCACTGACAAAAAACACATGCCATCACAACCATCTCTGTCCAGGAGCCTGGGATACATGCAGCCACGTAGTTCTCTTTTGAAGGTATGCCTGCAATAATTCAGCAAAGAAAAACATCTGGCTTCCCATTCACACTCCCCAAATACTCTTACCTAAATCTAGGATGTTTATTGATGGCTTCATCTGGAAAGAAGAGGGATTTTGAAGCTCCTCCTTCCACTGGCGTTGGCTTATATTCCGGCAGCGTAAATCCAGGACATCCTAACCTATGTAATACAACAATGAGAGTCCAAGTTGTTAAGAAAACAGACTGAATTTAAAAGTGTTAGATGACCTAAGATAAGGATTCTGGTATACAAAGGAATAAAAAGAGATTTTTAACAACTTGTCAGAACAACTTGTGATCTTGGAACTTTGAAGAAGCCTCTAAAGGGGAGAAACAATAGTAAGCAATGAAAAGATACACCTACAAGGCATAAAATGCTGAGAGATGATCAAGAAAATCAAAACAATGTCTTCTGCTTTCCTCTAACGTTTTCTTCCACTGCAGATGCATACATTTTTTCTATGTTATATGAACATCAACAGACGTATTTATATGCTACTGTAGAAGTTATAATAACAACAGAAAAAGAATCTCAAAAGTTAGTAGGATTACAGTGAAACAAACAGAGACTTGGAATGGCAAGACAGCATAAGGCAGTAATATGAAACTATACAATCTAGGGAGAACAAACTCTGAAGGATGAAGCTAAGAATCATTCCAAACATAAATCACACGTAGACCGCACATTTTGTTATTCACTGGCCTCCACTTAAGTCTTATGCATTGCTTCTACAATCAAGTAAAAACTATCTGTATCTACAAGGTGATGCATCCCTCTCTCTCCCTTTATTATTCGCAAGACTGGCTCTGAAATCTTTGTATACACTGTTTACTGACATCATCTTTTAATTATACTGCAGGGCAAAATACAGTTCTGTAACATACTGAACTACTACCAGACTATATATAAGCTATCATTACTGTAGAGATGTCTAGTACAGTTCTCATACAGAGGAAGCGCATTTTATCAACAGAGTTCTTCAAGCAGAATACACGAGAGCATTTCGGTGCCTGATATTGCCGCTAAGTTACATTCTGTGGTGTTCAAACTCTCAGTAAGAATTCAGGGCCATTTCATCCCGTGCTACACAAGAAACCAGGTGGTAAGCCCAAAGGCTTCTATTCTTACGCAGAACTTTTTTCACTTCTAAAAACAACCAAACAAAAAAAAATCAGCTGACCAACCAATGAACCCCACTATTTTCATTCATTTGGCTGACGAGGCTGGTCAGAACTAACATACTAAATCCTCCCTCAGAATCGTGTTTGAAAGGAAGGTCACAAAGTACAGTTTCTCCTAGGCAATGAAATACATTCAGAGTGCAGTTCACCACGAGGCTCTTCACAACGAAAGACAAATAAAGAAATCTACCCTTTGAAAAGATGCAGGAAACTCAGGAGAGGTGCACTACTTTCTAGATATGGTAAATACAGGATTACAGAAGTTTTAAATCTTCATTTTGTAATGATAATCATCTTCTTCTTCTATTGTGCTCAAAGCCATAAAAGGAAGAACGTGTGCGCTTCAGCGAATAAGTAGTATGAAAAAACAGATCAGGTTAGCCACATTTTACAAAACTGCTATTTATAAACATCAAAGCTCGGAAAATAAACAAAGAGAAACCTTTGGTATATGATTTGTCCTATCAATTCAATACTGCAGGCTACTCTACACACAATGTGTTACGAATAATCAGATACTCTACTGCAAAATCATCATAAATTAGAAGCAACCTAAAAATACACAAGATGTTCATTTATTTCTGACTCATGGCAATAAAAAGATTTAGAAAACAAGACTGTTAATTGAGCCCTATTTTGCTCAGTTTAATTGTACAGCTTAGGATGTGGCTCTGGGCAGCCCTGCCTAGCAATTGGTGACCCTGCACACAGCAGGGGGGTTGAAACTCAATGATCACTGTGGTCCTTTTCAACCCAGGACATTCTGTGATTTTATGAAAAAGCATTTAAGTAGAATAAGGAGGAAAGGAAATACAGCGTTACACTTCTGAAACAGCAATCTCACCTTGGAAAAGACGTCACAGTGCAAACAGCCTCATTTTCTTTCAGCACAGAAGCGGCCTCTTGCCTCCTTTTCCTCATGTTGTCTTGAACAGTGTTGAATTCCGACATGGTTCCCCCATACGGCTGCCCAGGTGTGCCTTCAATCATATAGCTTCCATATTCTGGTCGCCAGAGTGTTGGGTGGCTTTAATACATTAACAGCCTTATTTAAATATTTTTACAACTTGACAGAAGATGCATTATTAGCATAAGTTTCAGACAAATGCAACCTGTAAGAAAACTCTTCCAAAGCTGATTATTTGATAGAGTACCACAATGTATCTTCTGGTGGTTCTCACCACTGGGAGACAATTAAGAGAAATTAAGGCACAGTTTTTTTGCTAGAAAGTTTGTTGTACAATGCAGCAAGCAGAATTTGCTTATGTCATCCTGCAACCTCCTTCAGTATCTGTCTCAAATCTTTTGTTTCCTGGAGTTTTAACTTGCCACAGCACAAAGCAAGGCAAGTTATGCCCTATTTCTTCTTTCTGCTGCTAGTGGAAACCAGGTCAGATATCACAAATTTATCAGGTTAAGAAACGAAACGAAGTTTAATTACACCAGCAATCACCCTGAAAAGCAGCTTGCTTTCTTGACAAACCACCCCATCTCCATGGAGGCCAAAGGCAGAGCAGCATTCCTCTGCTGCTCCTTCGCATAGCAGTGGTTTCAAGCACAAAGATTTAAACATAGAGGTATTTCCTCTTGCAAGCATTCTAGTTCCTCTACTGAGAAGGAAAACAGGCAAGCCTTTCTGGATGACATAGGCTAAGGTGCCTTGCAAGAAGCAGACAGCTCTGGGGCACAAAGACCTTTCATCACCACAGCAGTTTTTCCAGCTTCCTCTAAATGCTAGCTCTTTTCAGCCAAAACACTTCACTATCTCTGATCTCATTTCTCTGCTCAGGAAAGATAGATCTGTTGCCACCAATCAGAAGGCACTGCAGTCCTGATCTAAGTACTGCTGCAAATTCCACAAGAGAGCAGAGGATGGGGAAGAACTGCCCTTCCATTTTATGTCTATCTTCCTACATCTATCAAAAATGGGACGGCGCTTCTAAAGATGACAGCTCCCTTAGACAGACCTCATTTGCGCCTCCAATCAGGGATACACTGAGAGCACACATGTGCTTCGTTGGGCAGGAAGCTCTGGTACGCAAACACTCTGTACACACGGCCACAAAACCAGAGCAAGACAAAACAAATACCTAAAACTGAAACCTCTGTGTGCTCATCATCATGCCCTTCGTTTCTACAAGGTCTAAAATAAAAGGTACACGGAAAACCTGTAGATGCACTCAAAACCTTTCACTTCCTGCATCCCATTGGAATCTGCAAATGTCGATACCTGTGGCTTACAGTTCTACAGAAAGCAGACTTTAAGTTAAGTCAGTTGTACAAAATTCTGTACAGCATCACAAGAAGAGGAAGAAAAACTAACAGGAAACAGCTACTTACTTGGGGTTTATCCTCTCCCCCTTGTCTTGCAGCGTTTGAAGAACTTCTTCGCCACTCAGCACTAAGCGTACTTTCTTATTCTCATGGTCAAACTTTACCAACATGTACTCCACCTTGTAAATAAAAGAAAGAAAACAAGCAGTCAGTGGTGGGCTTTTCTTCATACGCAAACTCTCACCGGCACATAATTTCAAGCGTCAAGTATAAAGGGATGTCAAATGTCAGACTGAACTTAACACAGAAGCTTAAAAAACCCCACGGCTAACTCTGAATATGGTAAACAACACTGGAGAGGATGGCCGCATGCTTACTTCATCTTAGATACACAACTGAAGTTTCTTGAAGTTTGACTTCATCTTTTTTTCTGATCGCAGAGCCTTCACAGAAAGATTCTGAGGTTGTAAAGCTAAAACCCCATGCAACCTGCTAACCACAAACGTCTGTCACCCCACAGGTTAGTCTCTGCAGCTGATAAAAACAAAAACCCTCATTCTACAAACAGGACATCCATTTATAGTTCCAACAAGTGACTGGTTATTAAGAATGGTGCAGCAGAGCCTCGTTTACACTACGGGAAGCCCGCGGTCTTAACAAACAGCATCAGGCTGCTATTAATGCACTCCAGCTCTCAGTATAGCACCGGGGCTTGCTTCAGCTTCCCTTTTACAGCCTTTCTTCCCTCCCCGCCTTCCTGACCTCATCTCACTGTGCTTCAGGCCCCTATTCCTGGCTGCCCCCTCCACTCGCTCCTACACCACGCACGTAGAGACCTCAATCCCACAAGCTGCTGCAGAAAGCCATTCCAGTGCTGTGCCCCAGGCCTGAAGGAAACGGTTTGCCTAACAGACTGCTTAAAAGCTGCCAAACTCGGAACACTCTCATTTCAAACTTTCTAATCTTGATGCATGTTTGCTACCAAAGCTTCTTTATGGACTTTTAGAGCGCTACCAAGCAGAGCACCTGACAGCTGTCTGGACGCTGTAACCCTTCAGCCCTTATTGACACAACTCTACTTCCTGACACTTATTTGGAAGGGGATGCTTTACTTGCCAAATATCAGAAGTCATAGATGGAAATGAATCACAAAGGTAATGGCTTCAGAAAGTCCTGGCTGGACCAGCACTGATACATACAACTCCCTGTGCTCACAGCTCTTAAACCTCTGCTCCAAGTCTTTCATAACTAATCTAACGCAAACATCCAGTTCTAGTTATAAATTCAAACTATACTTCCACAGCTAGAATTTACCAGCATTTGCACTCAGTTATGATTTCTGACTATGCCTACAAAGGCACCCAGAGGTACCTTCTGAACAACTCTACCTCAGTGCCAGGAGCTCAGATTCACACAGGACACTGATTCTGAAGTGCCAGCGTACAAACTGGTAGCAATCTCTTTATACAGAGAGGTCTGATGCAGCTGGGAAAACAGTCTGGCAAAGCACAGGAAAGCCTGCAGAGTGTTTTCCTTCAAACTAAATGGATTCATGAGCTTCGTAGTCTTTGGTTTCTTTGGCATTCACGGAAGAGTTGTTTCTAGCTACAGTGACAATGAATGTAATGCTCTGCCAGGATTTATGATTAAATCTAAACCAGAATTATCTGAGAACATCTGTAATTCTATAGAATCTGATTAGACACAAATCCTGGAGGGACTCACTGAGCAATTAGGTGAGTTCTCAATACTTTGTAAGATCAGATCTTAATCCCCTGAAGATAAATAATGATTTCTAGTTTGTGCAACACGGAGTTTCTCAGTGCAGCATGTTCTGTGGTTTGTGTGCATTATGCCACAATAATCTACTCAAGATAAGACAACAGCCAACCGGAAGGCACTCAAGCATTGATTTATTATCTAGTGACACCTGACTCACAATTAGTGGCCATACAAAGGGACTCCTTGCACACTTCCTGGGTTGCTACCATAATCAACATCACCTCCTGCTTTGGAAAAGCTTCAGCCAACTTACCTTCATTCCTAACCTATCAGAGGTACTTAAGTGCACAATCCAAGTTATAATATCCACTCACAGACCTGTATTTAAGCCTCCTGTGAGGCTTCAATTCTGTGAAAGAATTGCAGCTGTATTTCAGAGACCCTAAAAGGCCAACATTTGTCCACTGTGTATAAATACATTCCTGTGATTAACCTCCTATCTTAAAAAACCCTCCTGTAATTTAACAGCAATAATCTGGTAGTGCGGACCCTGCCCTTCTCTATGAACTACATATTACATACAGTTTAGAAGTGTCACAAAAGAAAACAAACCAGAAGAACGTAAAGAAGCATTAAGCCAAGAAGGCAGTAAGAAGGAAATCAAAATGTTTCATGATCTGAGTACAGTAGTGAATACACGCCATTTATGAATCCAGCTTAAGAAACAACTGCTACTCTTGCCTCCAGAAACACTGACTAAATCTTCAAAGCTGCCTTAACACACAGAAGATCTGCCATTAAAATTAATGAGAAAGAAGAACTTCAGACAGCTGCCAACAATTAGAAGTTGCCCACAGAGTATCTTGCCAACAGACGTACTGACTGAATGGGCATTCTGAAAGAATTTAATATAAGCTCATCAAAAGATTTAGCCTACAGCTAAAAAAGGGAAACAAATTCACAGTTCACACACTTTTACATTTAACTTGAACTCTTCATTCACAGACTTGGCATGTTTTTTATCCACAGTAATGTTCAGAGTTGTGGCCAAGCTGAAAGCATCAGCATGCCTGTAAGTGCTTTGAGTCTGAAAGTCAATTATGTGTGTTTCACCTCAAACTTCCATTTCGACAAACTCCTGCAGTTCACTTTTCTCCCTACTTTTAACTAGCCTACCTAGCAAGCAGCAAAATACATATTAGGTCAAGTTACTAAGGCACATTGCTAAGATGCGTTACTTAGCTCTGCTAGGAAAGCACACTGTGCTGATGTGAGAAAAGCAGACACCACAGATTCATGCACTCAGGTGGTGCTCCTGCCCTGAAGCACAACATGTCTCTTTTCTCCATCTGCAACACGCAGTACGAGGGGGGTACCAGAGAAGTTGTGCACCTCCCTGCAGTAGGGAGCACAACACAGTTCCAATATGTAAAACCTGACGAAGAAGGGTCCATTCAGCTTGCAGAAGTGCTGTGGACAGGTCACGGGGAAACAGAACAAGAAACTGGTCAGGAATATAGAGAAGTGAAAGAGGTGAAGTCCCTTCAGACATACAGCTAAACTAGAAAGAGGTTCAAATTCAAACGGTAAATAAATCTCCATACCAATACATAAATTAAGTATAAAAGATCTACCCTTAAGCCAACATAAAGAAAAAACATCCCTTATTAGCTTCCTTCAACTTGCAGCACACCGCAACTACAGAATGTGTCCACACCAGTTCCACCCTGTTATTTTCTAGAGTGGAGACCTTCACTATTGCAGAACAGAGTCAGAGAACACCCCAAGTTATAAGGGATCCACAAGGATCACCGAATCCAGCTTCTGGCTCCACACAGGACCACACAAAATTCAAACTCTGTGTCTGAGAGCATTGCGTAACACTTGTCGAACTCGGCAGCCTGTTCCATGCCCACTGTCCTCTGGTGAAGAACCATTCCCTTACCCCCAGTCTGATCCTCCCCTGACAGCTCCATGCCGTTCCCTAGGGCCACTGCTGTCAGCAGTGAAGAGATACAGCTGCCATGATGCCTTCCCACCACGCTCCCTGCTCTGAACACACTAAGGGGCCTCTATGCCCCTCATACATCTTGTCCTCCAGACCCTTCACCATCTTCGCAGCCCTCCTTCTGACACTGTCAAACTGTTTTATCTTCTTCTCTATTGTGGCATCTAAAGCCCAGACAGTGCCGGAGGTGAGACAGCCCAGAAGGACAGCTCCACCCCTCACCTGGTGGCCATGGGAGGCCTCGGGCATTTTGCCATCAGGACAGTTCCTAGAACAGCACTGCTTCATTTGTCAGGTTTACTTCTTACAGCCTACTGGAGAAGTGTTAAGACTTTTCAAAGTTCTTTCATGTCGCCTCTGTAAATATGACTGCAGGCAAGACTGGGAACCAGCCTTGGCTGGGAAGGAGCCAAACCTCTCTACACGAGAAGCCAAGTAGCTGCTACTGGACTTGCCCAGCAGCACTGCCAAAGCCAAATGTTTTTTGGAAATGGGCAAGCATGTCTAAAACCATGTGTGAATGCTACAGTTCATGGACTTCTATTTTATTAATTACATGTATTCTTTCTTCACAAAGCACAGCACTTCAGCTTTAAGACACACCAGTCAAGCAAAGTTTCAGTAGCAGTCCACAGAAACAAGAACTGAAATTGATGTGTGTCCAACCAGTATCAGCGTACAAACACTTGCCTTGGCAGGAGCCAATTTTCCGCTATCAGTCCCCTTCCCAGCGCGCTCAACGCAACACTGTAATGCTAAGTACACTAGGAACAATGTCTGGTTGATATTCGAGTGCCAAAGTTCTGCTCCACAGCGTTAGACAGATGCTTTTAATGCACAATGTGTTTGCCACGAGGAATTTCCGTATATAAATACACGTGGAAGCACCCAGACTTGCATGTTGGTAAACTCAGAAATAAGGTGCTGAAGAGGCTGAGATAGTACAACAGAGGGAAGTAATTTTGAAAGAATCACGTGAAAAGGAGCTGATTTTG
>PPHD01029351.1:0-10626 GCA_002909625.1 Bambusicola thoracicus
GACTCCACCACCTTCCTGGACAGCCCATTCCAGTGCCTGACCATACTTTCAGAGAAGTACTATTTCCTAACGTCCAGCCTGAATGCTGGCGCAGCTTGAAGTCATTCCCTCTAGTCCTATCATTAGTTACATGAGAGAGAGGTCAACCCCCAGCTCACTACAACCTCTCTTCAGGTAGTTATAGAGAGCAATAAGGTCTTCACCTGAGCATCCTCTTCTCCAGACTGAAAAATCCCAGCTCCTTCAGCCGCTCCTCGTAAGACTTGTGCTCCAGACCCCTCACCAGCTTTGTTGCCCTTCTCTGAACACATTCTAGGGCCTCAATGTCTTTCTTACAGTGAGGGGCCCAAAACTGGACACAGTAATCAAGGTTCAGCCTCACCAGTGCTGAGTATAGGGGGACAATTACTTCCCTGCTCCTACTGGCAACACTGTTTCTGATGCAAGCCAGGATGCCAATGCATATGCTAATGCACGTGCAAATTTGCAATGGATATGAAAAAAAAAAAAACAAACAAAAAAAACCCAACAAACCATGGAGTTTATTGGCCCCCTAATATTTTCTTTTCTTTTTTTCATTTTTATTTTAAAATAGTATGTATAACTCAAAGGGAAAGGGAGGATAACAAAACCAAATGTTGACATGTTCTTAAATACACAAGGCATTTGCATTTTTGACCATTTAAGTAAGAGAACAAACATGGAAATGTTGTTAGATAATCAGTTTTGTTCGTTTGCAAAGCTCAGGTCCTCTTGATAATCATGAAACATAATATAACGGTGTCTTGGAAGAGTATCTTTCCTTAGCTGCTCCAAGGGAGACAAACCAAGAACTCATATATTACTATTATCATTTTAGCACAGAACCAGCAATTACATTTGGCTGTACAGAGAACAGACCAATGAAAACACTGGTCTGAAAAATATAAGGAGATTACGAGGACTGCAAACTGCTAAATGTTTTAGATCAAATCATCTCACTCAGCATGGTTCAGCTATTATTTTTCCTGTCACTTATGGATGAAAGGGACATACTTCCCAAGTCCTGGAACCTAGGATCATATTCTAATTTAGTAATTTGTTACAGGATATCTGCCATCCTATTATTCCCCAGTGATGACAAGCTGACCTTGTAACAGTATTACTCAGTTCTCCTCACTGCCTTAAGCAGCACAACACAGGTGAAACAGCATTAATCTACAGTAATAACATTGATTTTGCCACACACAAAAATGGTAGAGAGAAGACCCAAATAAAGTCATTACTGTTTAAAACAAATAAAAGTATAATAGCACTGTAGCCCTGTGGCAGTGCATCACTACTTGCTACAATCGAGGCAATAAAACTTAGTGGCCCAGGATCTTTATTTTCTTACTTTTTCCTTTTAAAGCCCTAAAGCCAAATATTTATGTTTGGGACTGTTTCCAGCCAGAGTCTTGCTGAAGGAAACTTTTTTAGGTGAGACTTGCTAGTGTCCAAAGTGTTTCTGTGGCACAGAATGTGCCAATTTGGTACAACTTCAAACTCATTCAATTCTGAATGGATGCATCTACCAATTTACAGATGTTACCAAAGTAACAGCCAAGGAACTAATTCTAATAGGTACAATAGTTTCTTTTATTTTTGAGGAACTAGGGGAGCTATGATATTGAACATTCTTGTTCACGTGCCAAAAATATTTGGAATAACTGATTATGCTCAATCTAAAAGTTCAGCCTAAAATAATCAATAAAATATCACTTTGCATTTGCACATACCAATAAATATGATGTTAAATATTAAACATGAGACCATGTACAAAAAGGTATAGAGAAGAGTTTGTCCTATAATACCTCTAAATATTACATGCTATTGGAAACACTTTGTACTTACTATGATGCAGACAGATCCTGCATTGGGGTCCTTGGCTCTTTATATTGACAGAAAGGATAGGACACAGGCTTTTCCCATACTTTGATAAAAGTACAAGAATATATTCACTTAAGAAGAGTAAGGAAAATTTCTGGAAGGTTGATCACTAACGAATTAATAAGATTTTTGATGGTTGAATAATATTAAGACAATAGAGGTAAAAAATATTAATGAACTAATATAGAGCTATGTTTACAAACACAGAACCTGAAGAAAAGCAGGAAAGAAAGCAAATTAGTTATAATAATACTCAAAACACAAGCTATTTAATTTGTAGAAAATTAATGCTGCATTCTCCCATTTCAAAAGTGAGGCACACAAACTGCAACAAGAACAAAGTGGGGGTTAGCCACTTCTTCCAGGTAACTAGCGATAGGACAAGAGGTAATGGCCTTAAGTTGCACCAGAGGAGTCTCAGGTTGGAAAAAAATGTAATGAGGAAAAATTTCTTCTCAGAACAAGTGGTTATGCTTTGGAACAGGCTGCCCAGGGAGATGGTGGAGTCTCTATTCCTGCAGGTCTTCAAGCAAAGGGTAGTTGTAGCACTGAGGGACATTGGTTAGTGGGCATGGTAGGGACGGGTCAACTAGATTATCTTAATGGTGTTTTCCAATCTTAATGATTCTATGATCCTGTGATAGAAGGAACATACTGAGCACTCTATGCTGTTTGTTCTTTAAGAAAAAACACTGTAGAACATTTCAAGTGGGTGCCCCCTTGGTCCTTTATAACACACTATTCTTAATGGATTTGGCCACTTAAAACATTGATGATCAGTGCTGAAACTTTCAATATACTAGGATTTTACTGTGATGGGGTCTTAAGCACTATTGTTTTCTTTCAATGTCACTCTGTTTGCAAGGCATGAGAGCTATGGCTTTGACCACTTTGGCCACAGAGAAATTTTCAGAAAGTTATATGCAAATATTATAGGCACGCAGAGTTGTCTAGAGACACTCACTATGCTATGTACATCCACTAATGAGTAATTAACATATGCTAATGATATCCAAGGACTCATCAACACTAATCACAAAACTGGCAGGTTGTCTTGTCCACTTAGGGAACAGCCTGCCGCAGCAGCAATCCCTGGGACAGACTAAAGCACCAGGGATGAGACATGAGACAGGGATTTGCTAAAAAAAATAATACAGCCAGAAATCCTAGCTAAGATCACATTCCTGGTCTGAACTTTAGCTAGACATGCATGCAGAAGCAAGTAGTGAAATAAGTTCATTATGGTAAACCATATATGAAGTAGTAACATCAAAAAATAATTGCGTGAAAAATATGGCCCCTACCACAAGTATAAAAACATTCATTGAACTTCCACCAATCTCCTACATGTGGTATTCCCTCTCACTTTCTTTAACTTTCCTTCATGTACATAAGCCAGGAGGAAGTGAAGTAGGCAGCTTTTACCTCTTCTCTCAATTGCAAACAGCAGCAATTCTGTTTTGGATCAAACCCTCCATTTGCCTGGCACCTCTGAGACCAACCTTGACTGTGTATATTATGATATCCTTCTGATGGTGCTTCCAGCAGTGGGAAAACACCCTGCTAGGATCTGTCTTTAGCCTGCTTGCTAAAACCAATTGCAGTGAGTCTTCAGGTAAGCTTGATAAGGACTTGAGAATCCTCAAAACATTTTTGTAGAATTTTCTTACATTAAAGAAGAAACTCCTTTCAATTACTCAAGTAAATGGGTAGGAAAAAGTACTAGTGAACAAAAGAAGTGCAAAAAAAAAAAACACCAAAAAACAAACAAAAACAAAAACAAAACAAAGCAAAAAAGAGTGGCCTGCTAAAGGAAATCATTGCAGGGAAACACAAAGATCAAATGATCCAGAAACAAAGAGAGGAATTCATATAAAAGGACGAAAAAGAACCAGAAAGGAGGAGTTACAGTTTGTAATTAGATACTTAGAGAGACTGCACACATATTTTCCAAGAATTATTTCCCAAACTCTGTTGGGTGAAATGGCTATCCATTTTTTGATGCTTTGTTTAATGAATACTTCTATCTCTGATTAATAGCAAATGGTTTCATTAAGTTCTCTTAGCTGAATATATATACTATGGGTCCTTTGTGAAACTACTGCTACTGTACTAGATAATATGTTTTGTGCCAGTTTTAGTTATGATTTTGCTTAAAATAAAATGGTGTAATGTTGTACAAGTGTATGAATGAGAAGAATTGGCCATTTTGAGCATGTGTCATCTTCTATTCTTTGCAAATATTTCTTCAAATTAGCTTTCTGCATAGCATGAGATGCTACTAATTGACAAGAGATGTTCTTTGACAAAGTCTACCAGCAGAAGGAAAACACAAAGAATTCAAAACAAATTTGGAGCAGTAAAATCTAAAGCATGAAATCCATCTTCTCTAATGCATAAGCTTTTTAAGTTCAGTGTACTTGCTGACTTCCCAGCAAATTTGGGGCACTGTTAGAAAGCAACTGAAAAAAGCAATCTGTTTCTGCTGCGAAAAACAATCAAACAAACAAAAGAAAACAAAGAAAAAACACCAAAAAACCACTAACAAGATACTTTTACACTTGAGCTTACTTGTCTAGGTTCAATATTTCATTATTTAGGCTCCCATTGTTTTACACTGCTGTAGCAGTATTTTTATAAGGAATTTATAACATCCATGGAACTGCTCTGTACGCTGTACTGCATCAATTCCTTCTGTTCGTGATTCTATATGCCAGGTTTAAAAAAAAAATCATGCACAGTAGACGCAAGGTCTACTGGCTTCATTAAACAGTTATATATATAGCTATCCAAAAAGTTAACAGCATAGGTGGCAGAATACAAAGGGCACAAGACCCTTATGTGAAAAGTCAAGTATAATGGGTACTCGTGGTTTCTTATGTGACCAGTCCTTCCTTAGACATTTATGCATAACACATTGAGCAAGTCTGGGGTTATGTCAAGTATGCCATAAGAGCCATTTTGAGTATCCCAGTCATCATCCAAGTTTTTTGAAATATTTCCCTATTTTCTCACTCTGGAACATTCATATTATAGCCATCCTTTATATTACAGAGCATTATTCTCAAGACAAATGCTGATATACATTTCTATTTCTGTATATTACTATTTCTGCTCTAATTTCTCTGATGGCCCTTTTTACCAGCTATTTGACACTACTTTCACATGCACCGAACACTTTTTTTCTTGGCTGCCATCCATTTCATCTGCACTTCTAAGGCTGAGAGCTAATCATGCTCATTTTTCTTTTTCTTTTTTTCTCTTGGAGAGAGAAATCAGTGCAACATGGCTTAAGCAAGCCTTGTATAAAAGACAAACTACCTGTGAAATAAAGAATTTGAGATGGTCAGCATCTGCCAGTGACAAGCACTTACCCCAACCAAACTCTTTCTGGTACTTTTTGCTCAGATCTTTAAGTTTTTGAATAAACGTTACTCCTAAAACTCTAATCATATTCCAAAAGTTGTTATAGTGTTTCATAAAAAAAAACAAAAAACAAAAAAAACCTACCCTTACTCAAAAAATTCCTCCCTGTTTCTGTCTTACCAGCTCAAGTATGTCATGAGCACATTCTCATCCTCTGATTCCATACACTTAGCCCATTCTGTTCTCCACACAAAATCTTCCTTCTGATTTTCATCAACCTCTTGAATTTCTACTAGTCTTAGCAGGCTGGTCCTGCTAAGTGTGTGTTTTGCACACACATTGTTGTCCAATGTGTGTGCAAAACACCTTTGGCACACTCATGCCATGGTTCACTACAGACCACTGCTGGTTTGGATCGCTGCTCTCACCCTTTATTCTCTGGCTTTTTATTCTCTGATGGCAGTGTCAGTTCTCTGAGATAAGTAAGTCACCAGAAAGATAGATCATCTGACTTGTTTTCATTAAATAAAGGTTAGGCACTCTCAATCATCATCTGAAAGAACATCAGGGCTTTCTACTGAATCATCATCTAAACTGCCCTTCAATTCTTTATCTGACAGTAAATGATAGTTAAGGTCAAAGGATTTCAGTTTTGTTTGTTTCTGTTTGTTTGTTTTTGAGTTTTTAAATGCTGCACATTAAACAATATAGTTTTATTTACTTCATAAGTGAACTTCCATGACTTTTCAGGCATAATGGCACACAATTAAGGAAATAAAGGTCTCTTTTGCTATTCCCAAGACATAGTTGTTTTCAGAAGTGCATCATTTACAATATTTTGAAGGAGGAATATTTTCTAAGTTGGACAGAGAATTAATATATATATAAGAGCATATATCTATCTTTAAAATGTAATAATATGCATTGTTGCACTGATTCAAGCAAGCCATTTGAGAGCAATGCTATATTTGACTTTTCAGCCACTGACAGGATAATCAAGTAGATGAAGCAGCTCGGTGAGTTACAGCACTGTACTGAATTTTCTTCCAAAAAGTCAGAAAGATCAAATGATGTCTGGAACTGCTGAAATTGAGGGATTCCATTAGATTCTGCCTTTCCCTCCCCTCTCTCTAATAAGACGGAAGCTTTTTAGAGAATGTGTGACAAGTGACTACTCATGGTGGAAATAAATCACGCACCATCACGCTATTACTCAGAGCACAGAATTATTAATAGTGCAATAATAGCAATAACTTACAGTGATAGTGAAGAAGTACTATTAGGAGAGACACAGTAGCTAATAGCATTTCCACTAACAGGGGCTAAGGGACAAACTTTCCTTTGGTACCTTATTTATAAGAGGAAGATTAGAAGAGCCCTTGGGACCAGTCAAGCCCACCTCAAGAATAGCCTTGCTTTTCTAGAATGCTACTGAGCAGAGACTGTGTGTAAAGTGCTCTCCATCTCCCTTATGTGACAGTATTTTGAGTGTTCTTTAGTTAATTTAAATTAGAACGAGAGGACACTTAGCTGCAGTGAAAGACTTGAGGGGGGCAGAATGTATGATAATTCTGAGAGAGCTGTGACATGGTTTTCAATTATCAGCTTCTTTTTCTCTTTAGCATAATGCTTTGTGAAAACATTAACTGAATTTAGCACATGCACTTGTACTCTACCAGAGCATACCAGCACTATCTAAAAAATAAAAGAAATTACCCACAAACATTCAATTTAATCATTCATCCAGGCCTTCCTATTTAAGTATATATACAGCCATTTGCCAGAGTACTTACAGTGGGGAAGAATGCATATATTATATTATTTTATAAGTAGCATATGTCTCTAAAAATATTTTTTCTTCTATTTGAATTTGTCTTGGTAGCAAATGCATGCAAAATGTAACTTGAATTTCATTAAGAGTTCAGCTGTTGAGAAGCGATGAAAAACCTGTATCAGTTTTTGAGCATATTTTAAAGGCTTTAACCAATCCTATGTGTTCTCTGCTTTGTATGAATATATAATTTAAAAAAATTCTGCATACACACACACACACACACACACACACAAAGCAAATGAAAGCTAATTCCCCATCAATTTACTTTTAATATTACCATCTTATTTTTCTTTTATCTATAGCTTCTTACAGTGGAGAAGACTTTGGTTTTCTAATTGATGACAATGGAATTAAAATCACTAATTAATGAAATTAATGGAAATGCAGAAACAATAATTTAATGAAACTGATCATTACTTTAATGATCGTTGATCGTTTTTTTAAATAAATATAATTATAAGTAATAATAAATAGAGCAGTAGAAAATAACTAGTCAGAAACCTCCACAAGTACATATTACAAGATGGTTCTAAGCGCAGAGATTACACACACATGTGCAAATGTACATATGGAATATGAATGCATATAAAGCTCTGTTGATAAAAGCATTCAACTCAGTGAAAAACCAGAGTTCAAAGACTGATGAGATGAACAAACATGGAAATTTCTGCTATCACATGCTTTCTGTATCCAGAACAAAGAGGTACTTCTGGAACAGCTACACTTCTGTGAATGACAGTAAGAGCCAAAGCCACTCCAATAACTTCTTTTTGAAGCAAAGAAGCCAGTGGGCACCCTGCAGAAACTCTACAACCTAGTAAACGTAAACAGTAAGAAGCCAATACCTATTTTATCAGTTAACATATTATTTGTGAGAATAATGAATGAACGGCATCAGAAAGAACAGGGGGAGCCAGGCAAACATTAGCAAACCTTCCAAAACTACCTTCTAAAACATATTTCTCAGCTCCTGAGTAGAAGTCCTGCTACAGAAATCTTGATTCTATCATCATCAAATCCCAAGACCGAGGATAAAATAAAAAATTTCAGTGCAGTTTTTCATGTGACACAGAAAAGACAATTGTTCAGACATCCAAATGACCCTTAAAACAAATTGACGTGCCAGCTGAAGCCTAGGAACCACAGTTCCTGACAACAGATGAAGTCCACAACTGTTGAAAAACATGCCCCTCTGTGCTTTTGCAGTGCTCTGTGTGTGCAAGTGCAAGCAATGGCTCTTCTGTTGTGCAAACTTGTGATTACTTCCTTCTATGTTTGTACAGAGCACAGCACAGAGAGGACATTTCAAATCTCCTCAGTCATGGTGCTACATTCACAGTCTTTGTCGAAAAGGATTTACTTGTACTTAGTATTTGTACTAGCTAGATGGTCTCTGTTCAAAGTGTGGCATTCTGAGTTTCCCTGTGTTAAGTAGTGAACACTCTCCTGCTTGCTGTCTATATAGATAATTAGGTGCCTAGTTTTAGCATTTTTACTCAGCTCATGCAAATTGGATGGGTTTGGAAGAGAAACGCAACACTGTTTATGAGCTAAAATAGAAATTCTGGTTCTTACTGTAAATGGTATCTATATGAAAATAAAGACTGTTAAGAAATTGCACAGATGTGTGCTTGAGTTTTGCTGTTTGTTTTTTTAAACTGGTGACACTTTTTTTTAATTGCTTTATGTTTTGAATTTGTGATGGATCCTGTATTTTTAGGTAGAAGGTTGAAGGTCGTTACAATTTCTGCAGAAAAAAAAAGACATGGTGCTGGGGCATCTATAGTTGTTCAGAACTGCTGCATGAGATTAATTTTAGCCCACTGTGGAATTCAAAGGTTAAATGTGGAACAGAAATAATAATTGAGTCCTAATATGATTAAGAATGTATGAATTATTGTGTCTGTTTCTTTCTGCTCATACACTGCACAGCAATAACCTCATTAGTCATATTCAACATCAGGAATATTAATGCAAAAATACATGCCTGCAGCCAAGCAATATATGTGAAAAACTGACAAATGGAAAACGGTAAATACATAGGTTGCTTAAAAAGTAATGCTTCCTATTTATTTCCATGGAAACTACAACAGATACAAAGAACACAAAAACATTATTTGATAGAGCAAATTCTCAGCTATGAAACACTATTTTTCAAAACAGTAAACACCATTAGCCATGAACAAAAGCATGCATGCTGTACTTGTAGAAATCTGTTCCAGAGGAAGTGACCCTCTGTCATTGTCACCACTGCTGAAATACACGACCCATCACCTCACTGTGCTCACATCCACTGGTTGGTCTCCATAAATGTTCATCGAGTGTCAATGGACATTAATGGCTGCCACTTTTTTATCACATGGAGGAATTCAATGACATGCCTTTGGTTCACAAGAACAAAATTTAGTGGTTTACTGGTGGGAAGATTCAACCTCTAATGCCTTAATACCAAGATCCAACACTGACGTGGCTTAATATAATAAAATAGGAAGCATTACTCTCACAGCAGTCCTAATATCAAATTCTCTGGGCTTAAGTATGGATGTAAAGTCAACAGAAAGCAAAATGAGGCATACTCTCAAAATGTTTTAAAACAAGACCTACTTTGATTTTGCCACACATACATGTTACAAAGGAGAAAGGAAATTAAATGCTTCAATTTGAGGACATAGTCCCTGTTATCTCACAATCATCAAAATATAACGTTATCTGTTAATTAGGCAAACACAGTACAGTTACTAGTGATTTCATTAATAGCTTTGTAATATTTTGATCACCCAATGATACAGTATATCTAATGCTGAAAAGAAAAACCCACGCTGGGCCTGCCTGGTTGGAAAATACCACAGAAATAGCTTCCGTTTTGAGTTGTACATCTTTTGTGTTTGTTAGACAAACTGTAGATGACCATACATTCCACTTGGTGCAAATTCATCAAGAAATTAATTAATGATGTTTTCATTTCTATAGATTTAGTATGTACATATTTTTTCATTCATGTGCTATACAACTTCACCTGCGGATCTTGATGCTCTAGGAATCAGTGACTTTTCAATCTGTATGCAAAGACTTAACAAAGATAACTGTATTATTTAAATACATTGTCTTTCTGAGATGTCATTGTTTTTTCTCATAAAAATTAGAGCTTTTATGTCAAAGTCAAATGTCTCAGGCATTCTTTATCAGTTAGAGCAAAGGTTTTGTAGACGTGTGTACAAATACAGTGGTTGAATTTAAAACAGGGAGACAAGAAATGCAGAACACTTTTGAACAAAAACTTAGAATAAAAAAGCTATTATATAATCCCTACTTTTGTTTGCCATGTTTAGTTATATTGTAGATAATTTTATTGTATGAGTTTTGGTGGTTCACAGTCTTTCTTAACATCATTAAATCAGCCTGGGAGAAGACTTGGAAAAGGGAAAATGCAATGAACACCTTATAAATCAGATACAAAAAGCTATATTACTTTTCCTTTTTCTTTTTCCTTCTTTTCTTTCTTTCTTTTTCTTTTTTTC
>PPHD01029352.1:0-10626 GCA_002909625.1 Bambusicola thoracicus
GCTGTACTGGAAAAACCAGAATATCTTTTAGCAGATCTTTTTTAATGAATTTGTTCTTTTGATTGATACTGAACTAGTCTTGATTGCCATTAGAATAGAAAATATTAAAATCAAAAGTGGTGTTTTTTTTTTAACATACGGAAGAGCACAAATTCTAATTCATGCATAAGTCTAAAAAGCTTATTTAAAGTCATTAGAGAACAATAGATCCTGTGTGCTCATATGGAAGCCTCCCCCTCATACATTTTCTCTTTTCTGACACTATTAGGAGAAATAAAGTACTTAAAAGCTATTTTCGAAGCCTGGTTCTTTATTATTTTCCTTTATTTCATGATCCACGTATTGCTTCTACTTGATAGCAGAGGGGTCAGTTAATTGATCTGCAGACAAAAATTCATCTGTTTTCCTACTGCTTTATTTCTGTCTTGCTATTAGGCCCAAGCTGTAGTCTTCAAGGATTAAACAGTTATGTTGGTTTTTTTTTTACAGGGTATCACTTCTGCTTTTTCAATAAGTTTGGTTGTTACGATTTTCCATTAAAATTATATATGCTTTCTCATTTTTCTTAGAGTTTTTGCTCTTAGCTATTCGCTTTTGCCTCTCCTCTGTGTATTACTGGTTCAACCTCTTTTCAGCGCAGTGCTACCATTTTTTTCCAAATGGTTTCCTTTCTCACCTAACTGCCCCAGTTCCTTTTTCATTTCCTCTGAAACAAAACATGAATCCCTCTTATCTGAGTTATTTCAAATCTAATGAAATCTAGTTGCGCTTAGAAGTTTTATATTGTGTTTTCCTGTTCCTTGCTTATCTTTCACAGGCTTTATTAGCGTGGGCCTACATTCCCAGGCCAAATTAAGCATGCAGAAATTGGTCAAGAATCACATCGCTGGTAATGAACTAATTTGAGGGTCTTTCAAACTACTTTCGGATTCGTGAATTTACAAAATATTCAAGAAGTGCCACTGACCTTAGCAAGTCAATGACAAAAAACTGCAGTTGACTTAATTAGAGAAGAATTTTCCCCCTGGCTCTCAGAATTGAGGAGGTCTGGTGATTTGCTCCTTCATGAATGTCAGACGTTTGTCAGTAAAAGGTTGAGTAAGTAGTAAAAGAGCCTTTAAATGCTATTTTATTTATTGGGAGGAAGGGCAGCTTTTTCAGCACTAGTTTTGTCAGCTGTAAGCATTACACAGTTGCTACTTGTGAGTGTATTTTTTAGGTTGAAGTTCATGAACGTTGTGGATTTTTTTAACCTAACCAGTAGTAACAGAGCTTCTAAAATAAAACAGCTTTGGCAAATTGTTTTTCTTGGAAGTATTAAGAAATAAAATAGGGAGACGAAGAAAAACATACAGTCATAGCTCATTTTGGATTAATGATTTTGGATGGGAACCAAAATTATCTAACACTTGAAAATGCTAGGAAATCTATTAAGAAGTCATACATCAAGCACTGCAATCCCTACCTCACTTCAGTTAAACATGTGGTATGCAATGAGCACGTATATTAACACCCTGTCATTTTGCCTGAATCAGGTTTATAGAACTTACTCAATTTACTGTTGGAGCATGGTGATTTTGGTATCATTTATGTATAGATCACAATTGTTGCAGTCACATTTAAGTGTGCTGTCTGTATCTGGGGTGCTGGATGAACACAACAGGAAATGCGATAGCCCACCTTGTTTTACCCCTGTTTTACAAGCAGTCTGGGAGCTGTGTTCTCAATGATTATTCATATGAATTCCAGTCCCCATTCAGCAGCTCAGATAGGTTGATTTTTCCTTTCCCTCATGGTCTTTTAGCTGGACTCGGGACTCTGGGCCTCATCAATTTTTGTTTTGTGTTCTGTGTTCTTTCAGTGAAGACTTGAATTCTGTGGTTAAAAAGCTAGCCTTCAATCTGTGAGCTCAAAGCACATTACGTCACTGATCTTCTTGAGTTACCAGCGAACATTATCTGAAGCCAGCAATAATTGCCTAACTTTTTACTCCTAGTTCCAAAAAAAAAAAAAAAAAAAAAAAAAAAAGCAGGAGAATCTGATTTCAGATGCTGAAAACTACATCCTGAGTAGATGAGAGTGATTTTTAAGTGAGATTGTTGCTCTGGGACATTGCTGCAAAATACAGGGCTTCCAGTAAGATCCAAGTCCTGCTGTGAGAAAGCCAAGCCAGTGGCATACCACTGAAGGTTCCGTTATGATGTTTAGAATCGCTGCATAGCTTTAGCTGAACTTCATTTTGGGGCCTCAAGTGAGGAACTTTGTCATTTTACGCCATCCGATAGCATTTGCTCCTGTTTTGCTCCTCAGATAAATTGTTGAAAGTTTGTCAATGACAGTTTTCTATTTCAGGGTTATGCTTTGTTTCACAGGCTTCTGGTCCTACTAGGATCATAGAAGTAGCGTCTCTTAGCATGCCTGGTAACCTCTGTATGGGTTAGCATGGTATGAGGCTAGAGGGTGCTCATGTGCTGCATCAGCAGGGAATGCAAGGTATGCTTTTGCTTCCAGTTCATTCTCTGCCGTGCAGTTACCATCTTGCAGTTTTTGTTATTTTCTTACTTCTTTTTCTTGTAAAGCAAGATCTTAAGTGTATTAAACCAGCAGGTTAAATTTCAATTTATTTTAACTGCAGTTCTGTACTTTCCTTGTCTCGTCTTGCTTCGTAAATCCCTCTGGGGATAAAGAGGTTACTATTAGGAAGGTTGTTTGCTGAACTCATTTTGCTGTGGCTCTTTTCAGTGATGCTGAAATCTTTGTCTCTGTTTCAAGCCTTAATAAGGTGACTAAACTATCCTCAACTTGATCAAAAACCTTCAAAGTTTCGTATTTTGTTACTTGAAATGTTTGCCTTGTGGATTAGAGCATCATTGTCACTTTACCTTCTTGTGGGTTATTTTGATCTGCTCATCCAAGCCCTTTTACATTATGCTTTTGAAATTACTGTTTGTTAACCAATCTCTCCTGGTACTATGGACAGGAAGGCATGCATTGTTTTACGGTATGTAAATTAACCAGATCTTGCTTGCCACAATACTGACTGCGTGTTATGTGTGTATCGAGGGGGTTAATGGGGTGCTTGCAAGCTGGATGTGGATTTGCTGGAATGCTTTGAGAATCGATTCTAGCTAATGGAAAAAATGTTTTAGAAGTAAGCTGGTTCACTTCCCACCGTGAACAACAGAGAGTGGAAACAACGTTTAGTAAACCTTTTGGAAGTAAATCCTCTGATTTTTTTCCCTTTCACCATCATCTGTGTAAGAAATTCCCTCTTTCTTCTCAATGGGCAGTGTTTCTTCCTGCAGTGCAGTTGTTGTACTCTGTCAGGTATTAAGAGAAAGTTCTTTATGACTTTGGACAAAAATATTGGAAAAATGCATTCTGTCCTCTACGATACAAGTTTTCTTGATTTTTGCACATCTTCATTTAAAACGTTGACCAAAGGCTGATGTAAACAATGAACTCAAAGATTATTTCTCAAAAGTCTGGTTTCCAGTTAATTGAAGAAACTTCAGCTATGTGTATCTTCTTTTACAGAGGTGAATGCTGCAAAAAAATCTGTCATAGTTGGATCATGGGAGCATGATGTATGTTCTGATTTACCTGTTACCTTCATTTTAAAAATTAAGGCAGCCACAAGAATTTGTAAACTTAGCTTCTTACTTGACAAAATAATGCACAACTACGTTTGTTTGTTTTTTACTATCTAGTTCTACGGTAATGTTTTTGCATTGCCAATTAAGATGATTTTATACCGACTTAAGGAAGAGGGGTTTTTTTTTTTTCAATTGATAAACACACACACACGCACACACACACAAAAAAAATCTCAATTCCGTTCTGCATTTGAGAGTAGGCATGATCTTGCATGCAGGGCATGTTGGTTGTGAGCCATGAACAGTCTTTATGAAACCTGAAAAAGATTTGTGAAAACAGCCTCTAATAAAAATCACACATGCTTCATAAAACACTGCTTGATAGATATCACTTGCACCATTAAGAACTAAACGACAAAGGATGTAATTTCAGTTCTGGCATGCAATATTAATCGAAAGCCTTTAAAGCATCTTGCTGATGGGAACTATGACAACATGACATTGAAGAATTACGAACTAGAGACATCTATCTTAATCAGATTTTCAAAGTAAATGCCATAAAATAGAAAGTTATTTTATCTGTTTTCACAGGGTCACATCATATATGGTAGATAGCTTTTTAGCTTGTTTATTCTAAAAACACCAGAGACAAAGAAAAATCTCTTTTCCAAGTAAGCTTAAAGTTCATTTCATAAACTTCACATTTTTGTGAAAAGATACTTGATAGGTATTGAGAAGGTTGTTGGAAACTGAAGGCTTCTCTTTGCTACAGTAAGATTTCTGAAACATTATGAAGAACTGAATTCTAAAAGATAAGGGAGTGTGCACAGATAATATCAGTCTGAAGTTGTTGAAGGGAAATACTTTGCTAAATGGAAGCAAGGTGGAAAGACAAAATTACAGGTGTACCTGTAACCTGAAGTAGCACTCCTGCAGATAGCATGTCAGAATAATTTAGCTGAAAGAGAATGGCAAAAATATTTTTCTTCCTTTTCTAAAGACTGAATTTTTATACTTTAAATGCACAATATATTTCTGTTTTCCGCTGTACGTTTAAGTGGTAATAGACAAATTCCGTACATGATGTGGGAAATTATCAACACATTTTGTGGTTGGAAATATTGATGTTGGGTGTTCAAGACTGTCCTCCCTTCAGGGAGCCCCCTGTACTCCCCTTGTCATCTGGGGTAGATCTTTGGCAGATATTTAACATGTGTGCACCATGAGACTGTTTGAGTTTCTCTGCAGTCAAAGAAGTCTTTCCTTTTACAGCAGAAATCTTTATTTCTCTTTAAAAAGTAAAATAATGCTTAGGTTTAAAAGAAAAAAAAAATGTCATGTGCATAGCAGTGTTCAGGTTTTCTTTATTTCTTCCAAGCTTAAGATGCATAAAGAAGACAATGCAGTCTTTGGGAGCACATACTACAGTTGGATTTGCTGGTAGTTTCTCATTCCCAGGTAGCCTGACAGGTTGTCAGACTCTACAGGCAATGTACTGACGGGGAGACAAACATTGGCCTGCTTTGATCAACCTACTTGTATGACTTTTTCCCATCTTATATTATAATGGTATACACACTTGCACACAAGATACAGATGCATATCTTGATCAAAGTGTCCTTGTCTCTTCTTCGCATTCTCGTCAATGCAGAGCTAGTACAGAAGAGAGCGCTTCAAGAGGTGAGCAGCGGTGGTGGGTTAATGCTGTTTTTCATTTGTGTGTCCATTAGTTGTAAAGGAAGCAGGAAATGAGAGTGCAGACTGATGGTACAGCGAAATGAAAGGGCTCTCTTGTGGTGGCTGGCGCTGTGTCACCTCATTCATTGGCTTCAGTCTACGGGTTGGCTTCTTAAAGCAGTTGGCAGGGCAAAGCCTGTTTGGACATCAGTAAGAATAAACAGATACTTGTGATTAACCACAAAATGACTGCATATGGTGGGTAACCTTGGGTTGCTACTCTAGCTTGTAGCAAATGACCAGAAAAGGAACTTTGACTCTTGCATGCCCTGGCAGTGGAAGTACATGGAAGCAGCAATTCCTTCAAAAGGCAGATCTGCCTAATTGCACATGAGCTCCTAAATAGTCTGTTTTTCTCTAAACCTCCAATTTTGTTTCATTAATTAAAGAGGGTTTCTCATAAAGGGTACTTCTAGACCAAAGAGCTCTGCAGCGAGTGGTTGGGTACCTTGCAGGACCGGTGCAGGAGGGAGCTTGTCATCCCCCTCCATCAGCAGGGAAATCCTGCCTCTGAGAGCTCTAGGAACAATGCAGCTGCAACAACCACACTCTTCTATTTGCAGTTATTCCCAAAGTAAATCTCACTTCTGTTTATAGTACTGTGGGAGATATATCCCTTTGCCAGTTAGGCAAATTCTGAGTCCAACAAAGCATTGGGTTGTTGTTTTTTTTTTTGTTGTGGGTTTAGTTTGTTTTTTTTCTTTGAGGAAATCGAGCCAGTACTTATGGAAATTACTTCTGATTGCTTGCAATCAGCAGCTAGCAAACCTGTGGCCAGTGACCTGGAAATAAAGGATTATCTTTCTTTATCAGTTTTCTAGGGCATTCACTCTAGTCCTGCTACTTACTTAGTGTGTATTGTGGATATATATTCTACTCTGGACGGAAACCTTCTAAAGAGAGAGGAGAGAAGAAAAAGAAAGCTTATTAGAAAGAACTGGTGCTCTCACAGACATGGATACTCAATTGCATTCTGTTCACATTTGAAATGTTTATATCGTAACGGATGTCTTTGCTTTTGTGTTTGTCATGGAAACTCAAAGTTAATGTTAATTATACACTATTAAGAATCCTCATCCTTATCAAATGGAAATCACCTCTTTTTCCTAGATGAGTAGCTGGCTGACAGGTCTCAGTGATCTGTCTGTAACAGAAAGGCTAGCACATTAAATGTGCAACAAATTACTTTTTCGTGAAGCCTCAGTCTGCTTTTCTCTTTCTGAATTAACCCTTCTCCTCCAAATGGCAGATACTTTAAATTCCTCTCCTCACTTTTTAGTTTTGCACAGGCATTCTTCTATGTTCTTTTGTGTGCTGTTTGAATTCAGTAACAATTAAATAATAAAATTAATGAAATGTAAATTACTTTTTGGAAAAGAAAAGAGAAAAAGTTATTGAGAAAGGCTGGCGAGTGCGTATAATTTACTTCTACAATTGAAATGGCTGCTTTGCTTCAGTGTTGCTCCCAAGGGTAAATAACAATTTTAATATGTTTTGAAAAATTCATAGAACTGTAGTAAGACAGCTTTCCACTCAATTTCTTATGATTTCTCTGAGCTATGTACGTATGCTGACAAGCATAATTATCTGATGTTACCTTATGCTGCAAATGCCTTAAAAATCAGAGGGCTTTTTGGTAGTACCTGGACAACTTGAATGCACAAGCTGGTTGCTGGGCCAATTTACATTTGTTCCTTTCTGCAGAAATCTCTGGAAGATGAATTGGGTTGCTCTACAGTCACTAAAGTCTAGACAGAACAAGAAGGTTCTAATTAAAATTTACTGTTTTCAGGCAGAAGCTCGCCATTACCTACACTTGCTTAGTTTTGGAGTAAACCAGCCATTTCCATTGAGATTATGTCAGTAGAGATACCATTTAAAATCCAATTTAAAGCAAAGCAACTGTAACTTTCTGCAATAGCTTTTAAGTATTTCAACACAATTGTGATTTAGCAGATTTGAATGGTCTGTCTTGTTCCTGACACTGAGAAGGCAATTCCTAGTAAGTGGTTAGTAGTGAGGGCCCTGGCCGAGTCCCCATACTTCCTGTTTTTTCCCCAAACCAGGAGAAGGTTTCTCTTTAGTATTCATGTATTCCAACACGCTGACTAGTAGAGAGGAAGAGGGAGTTGTCGGGTCTCCGTACTGACTATTGTAGCATGTGCAACAGTATTTTTGCCAGTCTCTGGTGCTGTAGAGCTCAGAAGACATGCATCTAACCCATGAAACTCTCACTGTCTTTATCAATTCTCTAATTTAATTATGATAAGCAAAAATCCAGTGCTTTTTAGTGTGCTGTTCTGGCTTCTCAGGAGACCTGAAAGAACTACTCAACATCTAAGCCTCAGTTTCCCTGCATGTACAATGAGAATGTTTTCATTAACATCACAGTGATGTTGAGAGGCTTAGTTACTGTGTAAAACCCTAGTAGCTTTGTGTAAAAGCTGCAATAACACTGAGAGCAGTTCTTTAGCTATTAACTCCATAAAAGAGGAGCATAACAAAAGGGAACCTGGCTCAGGCTTCAGAATAGCATTCAAAACGAGACTGGTGTGATGCTTGTCTCTTCTTCAGAAATCAGTAAGATTGACATATCTGTTAGAAATTGTGCAGCGCTGAAAAAAACAGTGGATTCAGGAAATCTGGCAAGTGGAAGAAAAGATCGAAAGAACAGTCCTCAGTGATCTCTCATTCAGATTGACAACACAGGACTGAGGAAATTCAGAGGAATATAGATTGTAGCTCTATTGACTTACAGGAAAATCTAACCTTGTTAGGCTCAATTCTGCCTGTGGCTCTTATACAATTAGAAGAAGCATACATCATAGCAAATTCTGCTGGCGTTTCTGATTCTGTGTAGGCTCAAGATTCCCTGCCAATTGAACTTGCCCTCAGACACTAGAAAATGTCACCTAGCAGCATCCTATGGAGCGAGACAGCACTTTCCAGGTCATGTGGTCTTCGCAAAGAAGCACTTGCTAAGCTCTTCCTGTTGGCTTCTAGCCTGCGCCTTATGGTTACAAGCCCATCCCCCAAACTCCTAATTTATTTTATATACCACACTGTAATTTCAGTGTCAGAAATGTTTATATGTTATAAAGCAGAAGGGCTTTGTAGATTCATAGTAAGTGTCTGGGGGAAATAATCACAACCCCAAACAGAGGCCTGAGTAGCTGGCCTCTGGGCTGAGGAACACAGTCTGAGTCCTCCAACATGTAATCTGTGTACTTTCTAGAGCTAAATATTTCTTCAGAAAGGGCATAAATAACTCTTAACCTGCCCATTCCTCCCTAATAGTAGAGGGAAGGTCTATCTGTGATACTCTGCATATGGCCATCCTCTTGCATTTACTCTTCTGTGGAGAGTAACATTAGTTTTGCTTCCTTTTGAGCAGAAGATGTTGCTCGGTCTTCAGTGCTAAATTGTAGTGAGAGAGATTAAGAGAGTGATTTTTCAGCTGGGATTTTAAATGAGATGAGGCATGGAAGAAGAGGAACGCCAGAATAACAGTCTGCATAGTAGGAGTTGGACCGAGGAGGTCCTGGCAATGCTTTTCAACAAGGCTTGGCAAGTAAGAGGGTCAAAAAGAGAAATAACAAAGAAAAGTTTTGTCCATAGAACCGTTTGCATTAATTAGTTTCTGTGTTTGAAAGTAAACAAATGAAAAGGATTTCATTTCATTTGTATTTTTTTTCTGTCTTGTAATTAATCTTTTATATGAACATGAAGTTACACAAGTACATGCCTCTTTTTATGGATGTGTACTTCTATACATTTGTATTACACACATGCTCCTACGTATTTATAGCTAAGATAGGGACAGTTAATCTTTCAACAGCAGATAAATAGATTGTAATTTAAATGTGATCAAATGCTAAATAGGGTTGGCCAAAAAATTTCTGTGAAGTGTTCTTCTATTACATTACCCTTTAACTGGTCTATTGAAATGCGGGATTCAGACCCTTGCAGTGACGCTCATTGTGTTGGTGTTGATAATGACAAAGCTGATCTGTTGTGTCCATACCAGTTGAACCCTTTTTTGTGACTGTGTTAGGGTTCATGTGTTGAAAACTTCATTGGCTAAGTAAATTATTTCTGTAACAGAGTCAGTATTGCTGTTGCTCATGACAAACATCACATGTATCACAGAGGAAAACTGGAAAGAAAAGAGGGCTTCCTGGAAAAGGAGTGATTCCAAAGGCTGTGCATTCTGTTTAAATTCAACATGTCTATTCCCTATCCTTAAAACTTCTGTTCACAGCATGAGAAACTACTTGCTGTAAATGTATTTTATAATAGTCACCCACGAGTTACTGGAAACATCTGCTTGAACAGAGATACTTTCTGCACAGCTGTATTATTGGTTTGGTAACAATTTGCAGTCATAGCTAGTTGGAAATAGGGGATCTCTTACGAAGATCAAACAACTTATTTCCTGCTTTCACATGAAAGCATTTACACTGTGAGCTAAGTGCATGTCCTATACTTTCTGCTTTGTTGCAAACTTGCATTTATATTACTATGTTTTACTACATTGCTTTAGGAAATAATAGGTTGCAATTTTAATTCCATCTTGTTAAGTGTTACATTTTTAAGTGTCATCAGTCATCTCTAAATGATTGCAAATGAAGCGTCCTGACGTTCTTTTTGTGTTCCTTGTGTCATATGGTAAGGTTTGTCTTCAGTTGATGATTTATTACCTGCTGATTACACAGAACAGATTGTTAGAACCTAACGTTGTTGGAGTTACTTGACTGTGGGCTTTGTTGTTCTTTGAGGCTTTGTTTTCAAGCTTTATGGGTGCTGGGTGCTTTGGTTAAGTTAAAAAATATTTCCTCTGCTGTTTAGACGCCTGACTCTCTGATCACCTGTGACGTACTCCAAAGTGGAGTTCTATTACATAGTGTGAAATTGGAAAATCTGTTCTGTGTGTGTTCTAATGGATGTGACGGTCATTAAGTATATGAGTCTTCTGACGTTGTAATCAGATGTGATTCAGTCTGCTAAATATCCATGAAGCAACATCTGCTTCACAGAGTGACCTTCTGCTAAAGAATACTTAGCATCTATTAGCAGATCATAGTGCAGAGCTGCCTTATTTGGAATGCACTAAACTAGAGTAGTCTACTGCTGTTTAGCAACTAGCTTGTAATAATTTATTGCAGTTAAATAAAGCTTAAAAAACTCCATTAAATAATTACAGGGATTATATGCATTTCGAAAACCTTTGTGTTCTACTGAAATTACCCATTTAATTTCAGGGTTGATTTGTTAAAAAAAAAAAAAAAAAAAA
>PPHD01029354.1:0-10625 GCA_002909625.1 Bambusicola thoracicus
ATTTTCAAAACAAAGCCTAGGAAAGAAGAAGAAACAAGACTTCTCCTATTCAATCTATTTCCCCAGGACTTGATGAGGAAAACTTGTCAGGCACTAAGAATTTTTAAAAAGAAAGCATCTATACTTTTCAAAGTCATTTCACACCAATTTTACTCTACCAAAAAGGGAACAAATGTTGCAAAATTGGGGATTACAAATAACTTCTTCCAAAATGTTATAGATATTCTGGTTTCCTTCCAGCTATGGAAGAGTAACACAAATGTATTTCCAGGATCCAGCAAAACATGTGATCTAAAATCCAGAAGCAATTCTGTACAGTGTCTGTAAAACCTGAAGCTAGATGATACCACAATTACATTATGAAAAGTAGTTTCATATATGGATAGAGGAGCAGTGCAAAAGCAGATGTGTGTTATCAGCTCTGCTGAAATGATAATGAAGTCTGTGACCTAAGCATTTAGGAAAAACCATGACATAGCTTTTTTATTGTGAAAGACACTTATCATCGCAGTGTTGCAGTAGCATAAGCTACACTTGCCATGTTCAAAGCTGGCAGAATCTATTCCTTATCATGCAAGATGTGTTACTGTTAAAATAAATTCTTTACAACCAATAATTTTTGGATGTATAATAAATCATCTGGACAAACTATGCTTGATATATTAAATATTTTAGCAGTCATTAATTATTAAGATCTTGCATTTATTGATAATTTTTCAACACTGTAATATGAGATATGGTGTAAAATAGGTATTGATAAAATAATAGCAACATAAAACAGTAAGAAAGATTTCATCACAATTTAGTCTTGTTTCAGAATTATTTTGAAATTACTCTTACTCTGGATAAAGAAGTCCCATTACTCTTGTCAAGAATCCAAAATTTATGTCTTCCTCTACAATCATATTAAGAAACAGCTGCTACATTTTGTGTAGAAAAACTGAGCAAGGTTTCAAGAGCAAGAAAAAAATGAGCATGTTTGTATGGAGTCCAACCTCAATGCACCTTCCAGTTCTCATAAGAGAGGGAAATAGGAGAAGGTAAAAAAGAGGGAGAGTATGTAAAAATGACAGTCATGTTTAAAGTTTTCTTATTATAGAAAGTTCTAGGCCAAAAAAAGCTGGAATTTTCTTCCCCACTCAACATGAAGTTTCTCTGCACACAGCCCAGTAATATTAGCTTCCTCCATGAACTAAAGCCCAAACGGTACTTAGCTTTTGTCACCTCGCACCACGATCTTTTATTCACAGCTGTGTAATGCTGCCGCAATGACTGCACTTAAACTACATTAAGAGATCATTCAGATTGCAAAGTCAAGCACCCAGAATGCTAGGGAATATCAAATTAAGGTTGGCAATGACACTGTAAGTTGGCCATTCATGTGCAAATTAATTACAAGCTTTACTAAAATACCATTGTCAATTTTTTTCCCAATGCACCTGTGATTCTGCACTGCACTTAATAAACAACACTCAATAAGTCAGTACCTTTTTTAGTGAAATTAAAAATTCATTAAATTTAACAGAACTAGCTCTTCTTGTAATATTACAAAAATAAATTAGTCTCCATTTGCAAACTGCCCAGCAGCACTGAATTGAAAAATTAACATCAGTTTCCCTGAAATGCAGAGTTTCAAGAAGTCCTGATGAAGTAACAGCAGTGAGTTGAGGAGGTCTCAGTACCCAAAAGAATTTGCACTTCACAGAGAATTTTGACATACTGAGTTGTACATTTGCATGTGCATGCTACTGATTAGGCTATCGACCGTTAATACATCCTACATATATAGTATTGGAGACAATCCAGCAATAAAGAAAAACTAAGCTAAGCAGTATTATAATTACTTGTAAGGCTTAAGGAATTAGGGGAATTTTTATTATTTGTAATTAAGATAACCTTGCAAGGTCAATAGATAAGCTATGAAAATTAAGTGGCGTCAGAATTAAGTACTATACAACTAAACATATTGTCAAATTGAGCGAGATGCTGAATGACAAATTTTAAACAAGGACACTCTGATGTCCTAAAGCACTGGGAACAGGAAGAGACGATCTCCAGAGGTCCTCTCCAGTCTACGTTATTCGATGGTTCTCTATTGATAGCACTGACAACAATCTCAATATATATTGTCCTTACTATAACAACAAGCTTTCAGAGAGCACCAATGCTTCCTTCTCTATAGTCTGTTCTAGGAGCACTAAAGGACAAGACTGACACTAGTGCAGTTCCCTGCATATGGTAAAGCTACAGAATTCATCCCTGAATAAATGCTTTACCTACAGACCACATAGAATGAGAACTGCAAGGCTAGAAGTTTACCAGCATTTTGAAGTAATCCAAAAAAGACAGTGGTTTATTTTTCTATAAAGTGAAGTGTCCCGAAGACACTCATCAGCTAAAGCTGGGAGGAAAAAAAAGCAGTTTTCCTCTTATATATAACACACACGTGTGGTTTCTCTCCTTGTGCTACACACTAACATATATATCACTTAAAAAAACAAACAAACAACTTTTTTTAAAGAAGGATGTGCACATTGACATTCTTTCCCCTGAGCATATTAACTAAATGCCAGAGCAAACTGGAACTGAGAAGCACAGGAGAAAGAAAAGGAAAATGTGGGAAAGAAATGGGAAAGAACAGTTTATGTGTTTACTATCTGACTGCACAAAGAAACAGCAAAATCCCTCTGAAAATTAGGGAAGATCTGATGGTCAGACTGTGTGGCTTGTATCACAATCTGACCGTTTTTAATGATTGCATAATCTTGTTTCTAAAGACATCACATTAGTGTTTTGGAAGGCCCTGTAAGATGCTTCTTTCAGTGTCACAGCCATATTTCAAAGGCAGTTTGGTTACCTTTCTTATTCTATTCTTATATTTCATATATGGCATTAACAGGTAGATAGAGGAAAAAAAATACATTCATTCATGATGGATGGATACAATATTGGGACTCTTTTCACCTAGCTTTTATATAAAATGAGTTAACTTTAAGAGAAGCATTTGCATCTTAAGGAAGAATAAAATTGTACAGTTAACCAACATAGCTAAACCAAAACACAACAGACACAGTTCTGTGTTACTGGCTGAGTACACATGCACTAGAGCAAATTACTGGGGTTTGGAACTAATTTATCTTTGAAGTCCCTTCCAACTCAAGCTATTCCATGATCACAATGACAAAAAAATTAAGTATGCCTTCTAACACAGATCATTCATTTGATAACTCTTGAGAAGATATTTAGGACTTCAGAGAGTCCTTAGAAGCTCTAAACTGACTGCACTGGCTAAAGTCATAGAATCATAAAATCATTTGATTTGGAAGGGACTCTTAAAGGCCATCTAGTTCAACTCCGCTGCAATGAACCAGTACACCTACAGCTCAGAGCCCCATCCAGCCTGACTTTGAAAGTCTCCAGGGACAGGGCATCCACTACCTGTCTGGGTAACCTGTCCCAGTACTTCACTGCCCTTACTGTAAAACACTTTGCTTATATCTAATCTAAATCTCCTCCCTCTTATACATAGATCTCTCTAAAATTAATGTTCCTATTTATTTCCATGGAAAATACAACGACAAAGAGCGTAATAACACTACTTGACAGAGCAAATTCTCAGCTACAAAACACTATTTTTCAATAGTCATCCTTGTTAGCCATGCATTTTTTGCCAGCAATGAACAAGAGCCTGCATGTCACTCTCATAAAACTCCACACCAGCAGAGGTGATCTACTATCACTGTCAACAGTGTGGAAAAACACCACCCACCACCTCACTGTGCTCACATCCACTGTTGGTCTTCATGAACATTCAGCAAGCATCCATGAATGTCAGTGGGTGCCATTTTTTCTGCCTGGAGGAACTGAATTCCACGCCTTGGCTTCACTAGTAACATGTTTCACTAGTAACCCCTCCTGCCATACCACCCGCATCCACCTCTGATGTTGTGGGACAACATAATAAAATAGAAGACAATACTTTTAGAACAGTCCTTGTAGTTTGAAACCATTTTCCCCTTGTCCTGTCACAACAGACCTTGCTAAAGAGTCTGTCCCCTCCTTTCTTACAGACTCTCTGTAGATATAGAAAGACTGCTCTCAGGTCTACTCAGAGTCTTCTCCAGACTGAACAGCCCCAGCTCTCTCAGTCTGTTTTCATAGTGGAGGTATTCTATCCCTTGGAATGTTTCTGTGGCCTTCCTCTGGATGCACTCCAACAGGTCCGTGTCACTCCTATATTGGGGACTCCACATCTGGACGCAGTACTCCAGGTGAAGTCTCACCAGCGCAGAGCAGAGGGACAGGATCACCTTCCTCTTCTTGCTGGCCACACATCTTTTGATGCAGCCCAGGATACGATTGGCTTTCTGGGCTGTGAGGGCATGTCAAAGTTACTGGCTCATGTCCAGCTTGCCATCCACCAGCACCTGCAAGTCCTTTTTGTCAGCACTGTTCTCTATCTTTTCATATATATTAGCTTGTATTGCTAGTGGGCGTTGCCACAACCCAGGTGCAAGGCCTTGCACTTGGATTTGTTTAAACTCCATGAAGTTCTCTGGGTCTCACTGCTCAAGTCTGTCTAGGTCTCTCTGGATGGCATTCCACCAACAGCATCACACAGCTTGGTGTTACCTGAAAACTTATTGAGGGGGCACTTGATCCCACTGTGGATGTCACTGACAGATAGAGCATCAGTCCCAGTACTGACCTGAGGGGCCATGTTCATCACTAATCTCCATCCAGACATGGATCCACCGACCACCACTTTTCAAGTATGATCTTGCAACCAGTTCCTCATGCCTTGAATGGGCCACCCATCAAATTTGTATCTTTCTAATTTAGAGACCAGGATGTTGTGGGGGGCCATGTCAAAGGCCTCACTGAAATCCAGATAGATGAGACCAGTATCTCTTCCCTTCTCCTCTGATGCAAGTACACCAACATAGAACACCATGAGGTTGGTCAGGCAGGACCAGCTTTTGGTGAAGCCATGCTACATGTCCCATATCACCTCCCTCTCTTCCATGTGCCTTAGCATAGTTTCCAGGAGGATCTGTTCCATGACCTTCCCCAGCACAGTGGTCAGGTGGACAGGTCAGTAGTTCCTGGGTCATCCTTTCTATCCATCTTAAAAATCAGCGCTATATTGCCTTTTTTCCAGTCATCAGGGACTTCACCTGACTACTGTGACTTTTTAAATCACTTAGAGTGCTTGGTGACTGCATCAACCAATTCCCGCAGGACTCTGGGATGCATCTCTTGGGGACCCATAGACTTATGGATGTTCCTTAACAGGAACCTGATCTTTGCTTACAGCAGGAAGAACACTGCTTCCCCATTCCCCGCCTTCTGACCCATCTGTTTGAGGGGTTTGTGAAGTGTAGTTGCCAGTGAAGACTGAGGCAAAAAAAGCTGTTGAGTACCTCAGCCTTTTTCTTGTCTGTTGTTATCAGCCTGCCTGTACTGCTCTCTGTAGGAGGTACACCCTCTTAGGGGACTTTCCTTTTCTTATTGATATACCCATAGAAGCCTTTTTTGTCCTTCTTTGCACCTCTTGACAAGTTCAGTTCCAGCTGGGCTTTGACCTTCCTCATCCCATCCCTACTCAGCCTAGCAATATCCCTATACTCCTTCCAGGATACCTGTCCCTGCTTACACTGCCTGTGCATTTCCTGCTTTCTAGTTTGACCAGCAGGTCCCAGTTCAGCCATGGCAGCCTCTTGCTTTCCTTTCCTGGCTTCCTACACCTGGGGATGGAGAGCTCTAGTGGACTAAGTAAACCCTCCTTGAAGATCTACCAGCTCTGTTCCATTCACTTGTCGTTGAGAACAGTTTTATCACAAGATTTTGTTGGCTAACTCCCTGAAGACCTGGAAGTTGACTTTCCTAACATTTAGTGTCTTAATTTTACTATTTGTCTGTTCCATATTCTTTAGGATTGTGAACTCCACCATTGGATAATCATTACAGCCCAGGCAGCCTCCAATCCTGATGTCACCAATCAATTCATTTCCACTGGTGAGTAACAGGTCCAATACCGCATCCCCCCTGGTGGGGCTCTCTATTACTTTGTTCAGTAATTTCTCCTCCATGCATTCCAGAAGCCTCCTGGATTGCCTACAGATGGCTGAACTACTTTTCCAGCAGATAACTTCATCAAAGGAGATGAAGCTAACCTAAGAAGGGATTGCAAAGGGCTACCTGAGAGGTTCATTTCTTGCTAATCTCCCAGTGCAGAGAGGGCAGGGAGCACCTCCTGCAGGCATCCCACAGATGGGTGCTTTTGGGTTGCTGGGAGTCTCAGCAGTCACACAGAACATGACCAAGGTTTCAGGTGCTCCAGAAAAAGAAGCAATGCAGGACCTGGGAGTTCATGAAAGCTTCTGCTTTCTGTCTATTCTCCCTATTGCTGACATCCTCTCCAGCTACTATTGTCTGAGCTACCCACTCATCACTTACCCTAGGTGAGTGAGATGGAAGAATGATAGACGACCTGAATTCTCATTAAATATCTTGCTTCTCCAATATTGCCATGATTAATCAGTATTTCAGTTCAGTGGTTCAGCTGCAATTACTAGGTGGAGATTAATGAAATTAGAGTTGTCTAGACAGCTGTGAAACTTCCAACTTTATGAGGAAAATCATATTAATATATTATTGTTACAAAAGCATTTAAGTCAACTCAATTAGCAGAATGATCAACGCAGAAGTCAGCGTCTGTTATTTCCAATTACAATTTTAGTGTGGCTCAGACCTCATTTGGGCTCTTTCTCCTCAGGCTTTCTTGCACAACCTCCTTCTCAACAAGGAACTTGGGGAAAACTGTTCCGTTACACTGCAAGGTATAGAAGAGCATTCCTCTTGCATACTCAAGTGCTGTTTACTACCACTTCTGCATGATTATGTGATTACTGACAGCACTCCCCAAAGAGAAATGGAGAAGATGCAAAAGCAATACTGGATTGTTTTGCTTGAGCTGCCAGTAGCCCTCCAGAGCCTGGTAAAATATGAATTGCAGAGATAATTTCAAAAAAATGTAACAAAGGAAAAAGAAGAAAATCCCACAACAGATAAATGTGGGAATCGAAGGTAGAGACCTGTGCCAAGTTGTAAGTTGATGTGTATTTCTGGAATTATCATTTTGGAGAGATGCTACTTATTGCCAGCCTTCTGATGCACTGCTACCCTGCCACCTCCTTTTCCAGACATCGTGCTTCTGCATCAGTTGGCAATATGTGCAAATTGCCCATTTGGTGGGGAAAGCTTAACCTTGTAATGGTATGCTTAAACAGACTGCCATTTCAGATGCATTTAATCCTCACAATGTCACTGATACAAGATTGTAGGAGTTGGTAACATACTTCCTCTATCTTCTGAGGCTCACAGACACTCTCCCATACAAAAGAGATGCTGAACACAAGCCTCTCTGATACTAAGGTTGTGTACACAGAAAATACATCTAAATAAAACATGGTACTGAACAACACAAGCAGTGCAGGACACAGACACACAAACAGCAATCATTCATTCTGGAAATCATTTCAGGCCCAGCATAAATCCCCTTGCAGCAGCTCCACACCTCTGGCCACAGACATCTTCATCATTAACATTCATGGAACAGCAAGGGGAACATGGGGCAAAAGTAGAGCTGTGTGCAGTAGTATCAGCTCCAAATGCAGAAAAACATCTAGTAAAACATCCACCTTCTCTCTACTCTGCTCCTCACTCTATGCAATGCCCACCTGAACAGTTCAGCACATAAACCCCTGAATAAGCATTTTCCATTGACCTGTCACATCTCAAGGACACTGCATCAGTGACTCACACCACCACACTGCCATCTCTTGTGGCTGTGACGCAAGCATATCCACAGGCTGTCCCACCTGCATCACACAGGGTGGTCATCTGAACCACAAGGTAACAGCAAAACTGCCAGCCTCCAACACCACACAACAGAGAAGGTTACACTCAGTAGAGCTGCAGGGTTTAGTCTTTAGGAAGCACTCTGCAGGAGTCTCAAATTGAGTTAAAGTCAACACAAACTAAAGATGCTCAGCATGTCATGAGACTAAGCCACCAATTAATGCTCCAGATATGGAGGAGGAATCAGCCCAGCCCCAAAAATCTGGGCTGCAGAGAGTGTGGTCTGAAGCAACCAAGAAAAAGGGTTCCCAGGAAGGAAAAACGAATCTGGCAAAGAACCCCATTAGTCCTCCCTCCTGCAAGGAGGCAGTCAGTTAACTGAATCAGGGAGCTGTAATAGGGCTTGTTAATCAACAGGCTGCTGCTTCCCTTCAGTCTCTTGCAAAGGCACAGATCATTAGCAACACTACAAGCCAAGAATCCATTTTTTTATTACAGGATGAGTAAGTGATAGGAGTTAGGACCAGCAGAAGGAACAGAGTGACGCTTATTAAGGTTTGACCTTCAAGGGGAAATATTTTTGTCTTCACTCAGGGAAATCTTCCACCAGCATCACAGAGGAGGACTATCACTAGCACCAGAGGGAATGTGGAGCAGCAGTGCAAGATGAGCCTTCAAATAGGGCAACAATCCGTGGAATGGCATTTCATTGGTAACAAAACCAATCTTGTAACAGGAAAATCCTCCTTCAAAGCTTCTAACAAAGAAGAAACAGATAACTCACAAATACCTTCCAGTCCTCTGTGATTTAGTCTTACCTTTGTGATGTTTTCTTGTATTTTCTCCTGCAGGAAAAGAACAAAACACAACTGAGATAAGAAAGCTCAACTGGTGATGATGAGAAAAGGAGAGGGTCAGCAATAGGTGCAATTAAGGGATGACTCTTATGCCATAAGACGGTTCCAAAACTGATGCAGCTACCTCCAGCTAAACTCAGTAGCTGTTGCCATTAACTGCAGCAGTGCGCCATTAACTTGCCTGTGTGTGTCTTGCCCTTTTATTTAAGAACGGGTCACAGCAGCTGGGAAGGAATCAGTTACTATTCTAAACAGCAAGTGACAGGAACCACCTTCTCATGCTGATGTGTGATACTTTTTGTGTCTCCATACAGCATAGAAATGTGGTCAGCTATGTGGAGAGCCCACTATGTTATAGTGATGGTGATGATGCCTCAGGTACATTGCTGTGGTCAATCAGTGCAAAGTCATAGTGATTCCACAACAGGTCTGCTCTGGAAAGAAAACTCAGGTCCTCTCAAGTTCTATTTTCTGCTAAATCCCAGGAGCGACAATGCATGTATGTCAAGACATAAGTGAGCTGTACCCAGGACCAGAAATTGCAAGGGCAGTGGGATGCTGACAGCACCTATTCATGATTCTAGCCTAACAGCCCCACCTTTCCACCACATCAGTTATGGTAAAGGCTGCAAGCCTTCTCTTAGCAATGAGGGTTTGTCCTGTACAGGCAGTGGCACAAGGTGTCAATGTCCAATCAGAAACCCTGCTATGTGGCCATACAGTCAGCTGCAGAGGTATTCCTGCACTGTACTTTAAATGTCAACTCATTATCTTGCAATAGCATGTTCGATGGCTTTGTACGGTGCCTGGCAAAGCAGGGCACTGATCTCATTTCAGTTCTTCCATGCTTTTGTAAGTTAAACTAATGAGCTCTAAACTTAACAAGCAGTGGTGCTAACACAGTGAGGACTACAATGAAGAGTGCAAAATTAACATCATGCTGTTTAGCAAGACGCTAAGAGGTGGTTCCCACCTTCTGAGAATGTAGTAATGGTGTACTGCTGTAAGCATCCAACTCCACTTCCTCATCTCTGATAGTACTGCAGATGTAATACTGTGGCTAAGTCAGACAGGTCCAGCATACCCAAACAAGGGGTATTCTTTCTTAAAAAATGGGGGGAGATGGGGGGGGGAATTACATTTAATAGTGTATACTGGCTGTCAAATGTTTCATTCAATATTACATCTGGAAATAGTACTCAAGTACTGTTTCCAACCATGCCAGAACGATAAATTAAGCCCTAGACATTTAATTCAGAAAGATTTTATTTATACTTGGCCGTACAAAGAATTATTTATTTAAATTTTATCTGATGCAAAAGAGTGAAATAACAAATACAGCAGCATCAAGAGTCTAGCTTACTGACATTCACGATGCTGATGTACACAAGCAGAATCCCACTTGGGCCCATCTGATTCTAAGGGAAATTTTCATTTCAATTACAAAAGGATGAAGAATAGAAATTTCGTCTTGCAGAGTTCCAACTTGGAAGTTGTATTCTGTCAGAAATATTCTGACAAACACGGAACTTCACTAAAATTTCTTGCAGAAAGAAGCTGCTGAAAAACCTTCTGCTTGCTTGGCCATTCAAAGCCAGGTTGATTACAATATCTTCTTCCCAGGAAATCCAAAGGTTTTATTCAGATTTTTATTGCTGCTATATCAATACAACATTTTAAATTTTAAAATTAAGTTATTTACAAGTCATTTATTTCCCCTTTAAGTGTATTATGATGTGTTGCAGAACTATCAGAACTAATTTTTCCCCTTATTGGCTCATGACTTTCACATGATTTTGTAAAGTCTTTCTCTTGGTGAAGTCAGCCTTCAGATTCCAGCAAAAATACCTTTCCTAATCTCCTGATTGGCTAAATGTTTCTTGCAAAATGGTGGCCCAGCCTTAG
>PPHD01029355.1:0-10625 GCA_002909625.1 Bambusicola thoracicus
CCCCTAATTTCCTTCAATCTTAATTGTGTATTTTGTTTTAATTTGTTTTCTCCTTCAAGCTATTCAATACAGTCAGATAAAGGGACTGCATTCACTCAGAGTTGAAGATTGCAGAGTTGTATGAATTAGTTCTGACACTGTATATGTAAAAAGTATGTGAATCTTTTGAGATAAAATGCAAAGTACATTTTTCTTACATTTAGAGCAAAATTAGATATTGATTTTTTTAATGTGAAATCCATTCTAAGAATGTATCACTAGCATATTATGATTCTGTGTTTTAGATGATTCGATATTGATTATAGTTTTTAAATTTAAAAGCTCTCACATTCGTAAGCAAAATCTCTGTATAATTTATTTTGCAAATTCCTGGTAACGCTGCTTTGCCTTAAAGCAAAGCACCCCTCCTTTAAGAAGTGCCTCTCAAAGAATAGTATCACTCACTGTGAGGTAACTTTAATTGTGGACTGTTAGGACTGGACTGACCAGTTCAGAAAATTTAGAAGTCTGGTCACTTGTAACTTTTCTGGCGGCAGTGTTTCAAGTTCTAATCTTATCCCCATCTGGGCAGATTTAAATGGATTCATGTGGAAAAGGAGCTCGTAAGTTCTGGTTACAAGCCAGGTGACACGGTGCTCTGTCTTTCATCTAACCACAGTGATCTGATCCTTCCTTTTTTGATTTCTGTCCTTTATGGGATCAAATACATACAAGCTGAGGCTTCCTTGAGGGAGAATTAGTGAAGATGAGGGAAGACTCTTGAGGAGAACAGCAACAATTATAATGCTTCCTATTATTGCAGGTTTGTTCTCTTATTTTTCAGAGGGTTTGTAGTTCAGCAATGCTTTCAGCTCTGTCCTTGTAGAATTGATGGTCAAATGTGTTTTTTTTTTTTTTTTTTTTTTTTTTTTTTTGTCTGCATTTAACTGTTTGTTGTATTACAAATCGAGACCTTGTCAGAATGATGCATCGTTTCTGTCACCTTGAGGTGGATTACTCCAACATATTGTACATGGAATTACCCTTGAAGACAATCCTGTTGATCTCATATCATGCTTTTTTTCTTTTTCTAGCAGTTTGCTACTGCATATATTTCAGGCTAGAGCAACGGTTCCTTTCCTGTCTACTGGTAGATTAATGGAGGTCAACTGAGACCACAGCAGGCATTCTTAAAGTAGAGAAGACAGGGAACTTCCATGTATAGTTTCAATGGAGGGACTTTAAATTTGGAAATTTTTATGGATGTCAGATGGTGATGAACTTTCTGCAAGGGCAACTTTTGTTACAGGAGAGTTGCAGAGGTGGGTAGGACCTAATCTTCCTTGTGTTTTATTTAACAGTGTTAAATACCAGGTGTTAAAATTGAAGACAGGCCCTTGCATGTCTGGAATTCATAAATAAACCAAGGAAATCAATAAGTAACTTCTGTAACTGCCAGCCTTTTGACTCCCTTGTCAGAGGCCAAGAACTGAATGAACAAGAAAATTAAAAGGGTTTTCCCTGACAGAAGAGGAAAAGTAGTGTTTCATCCAGATTAAAGCTGAGGGCACTGAGAGTCTGGTTAAGCTTTTCTTTTTTTCTGCTACCATAGTTGGTCTGAAGTTTTTTTGTTTTAATACTGTGGAGTGGGACTGCAGGTATGTATACTGTGGAGGAATGGTGACAGCAAGGAAGCTGTACTTGTGCTCTCTCGGACCTCGCTAACATAGGTTATGATGGAGAGAGGGCCGGATCAGACTGATGCGTGGCACTGCCTGGTTTCCCTCCCTCATAGCAGTTGCAGACAGGGGGAACTGGATGTACAGAGGCAGCCTCCTGTGAGGTCTTCTCTCCTGGAATGGGATGTCTGTGACTGAACATGGGTGTCTGCTACCACTTCAGAAGTCCAGTGGTACATTCCTTGCTTTGACCTGTGCCCCACGTGGTGTGTAAGACTGCTTTCAACACCTATTAGGTTTTTTGTATCCCATCTTTGATTCCCTTCTCTACTGAGGGCAAGGCCTCCCTAATCTGAGTGTATGTGCAGGACGAGAGAGTTGGGAAGCTGGTTACTATTTTAAACCACAGGGAATTCAGGAGCAGACTGTGGTTTTGGTAGCTTGCTGGCACTAGGTTTCCTCAGGCACACCATGGATAGGTATTTCCTTATCTGAAGGCTGCCCTAGGGTTAGTAAAACCGAGTTACATTGGTATAATCCCTATTTTATTTCTATCTTTTTAATTCTGAGTCACATCGTAGCTAAGGTTTTCAGTGTCCTCACTGGATTAATGAGAAAAAAATTGCAAAATAGTTGGTATTTTGCTCTGGGTTGGCAAGGCTATTTGCTAGAAAAACTGCAGTTGCTTAGTTGCCACAGGAGAGGAAGAATGAGGGGAGGAGAACATGGGAGTGCAGACTGTGGCCTTGTGAGGGACAGCAGGAATGGGGAAACTATGCAGCAAGTGAGTGGGAAACCATAAGAAAATACATGTCTCTTAAGACTCAGAAGGTTGAACTCAGAGGGTGTGTAGGAAGGTCTGCAGGGATCAAACAGGAGGAATATATGATAGAAGAGAAACAGGAGGAGAAAGCTGGAATTAGCTAGGATGGAAGCCTGAAAGTGGGCAGTGAGTGATGCAGATGCCTATTTGTCTAGTATGGAGCAAGCGTAAAAAAGCACTTCTGCACAGTAAGGATTAGGTAATGAAAAGTGATGGATTCTCATGTAACAGACCTGAGACCTGCATATTTATGTGTCCATTTCATTTTGGACTTGAGCAGTAGATAGTGAAGCAAACAAATCAGGAGAAGATGAACATTTATTCTCAGTGTGGAAATAAATGAATTAAATGGCAAATAGAAAATAAAAAGATTGAGAAATGCTCAGTGTGTGAGCCAGTCTCATGATTGTGAAGAGAGGAGCCCGAGTCCTTTGGTTCAGAAGCTCAGGGTTTGGCAGTGACACTTCCCTGGCTCTCTGCTAGCTTGGATGGCATGGTGAGGGCATCCCAAACCACAGGGGTGTTTGACCGAGAATGGAGCAGGACCTCAGTACATTTGAATCTGACGTTCCCAGAAACTCAGTGTTTTATAGTATTGCCTAACACTGTTCTTGGCCTGCCTCTAAACTGCTCAGTGGAATGTGGGTCTGTGTGAGAGATCTGGTCTGATGTGACAAGGAGGACGGTAGTGAGGTCTCAAGTTTGTAGCAGAGGACTTAGAAACTCAGCCCAGACAAAGTTCCTAAATCTGATAGTAGTAAATCCAAATTGCTGTTTTTTCAAAGCAGTTTGCTGTGTTAACTCAGCCTTAGAATTTTGGGGCCTTTATGATTTTGAATTTTTGTTATTTGCTTCAGTTGTGCTATTTCTAGGAAGATGACTGTTTCTGGTTATGAAAGAGCCCCTGCTGTCATAGGAGGGTTATGGAAAGGCTCCACACCAGGAGTTTACTTTCCTAATGGTGTAAACAGACAAAAGGGAGATGAGATATTGAAGAACACGATTAGGTCAGCTGTAACACAGAACTAAATATTATGTTAGTCTCAAAGTTTATAGGCAGGGTGCCATGCGCCTGTGTCTGTCCAGCCTTGTCATCTCCAGCCTGACATATTGGAGGTTCAGTGCATGTACAGATTAATCTGTGCAGGCACAGTGCCTGAGGGAATAGTGTGTTTGTGTGCTTCTGTTTTTAATTAAAGGTGGCATCTCTGCTTTTTGGGTGGGTAAAGGATTGAGTTAAGAGGGATCAGCTGAATGGAAAGAAAAAGGAGTAGAGGAAGTTGAAGTTTGAAGAGAGGGTACGCGTACAGCTGGAAGATTAAGCAGGTGAGGAGAAAGAACAATGGGGACAAATAGATCACTGTGCAGCAGAGAGTTTAATCAGAACTGTAGAGAGTGCTCAGAATATCTAAAGGTCCCAGCTTTGCTGAATCAGCAGCTGCTCTTGGCCAGGGAATCTTTCTGGTACTTTTCTGTAGTTTTTCCCCAGTACCACAATGCAGTGGGCAGGGATAACTCTTCAGTTTACAGACTGTGTGTGGAGATCTTCTTAGAATGTGTGTATTATGCATATGATTATGCACTCCTCTATGTGTCTCTACATGATAGTAGGAATAACTGGCTCATGCAAGCAACTGGTTAGTTGCTTTGCAATAGGTATAGGTGCCCAATTTTAACCAATAATGGCTGAGGCGCAAGGAGGGTATGGAGACAAATAAAGAGGTCTCTGCAGAGGATCCTGAAGTAGAATCCATAACGGAGCATTTACAGCTGGGTTCTTTATTACCCTTTTTCTGAAGGTAGAAGAAGCACTTTGGCTGTAGTTCAAGCCTTATATTCACGATTAAAGATCTGGAGACTCAGCAGTGCTGTGGTTAACTCAGAGCTAAGCTCTGACTCTCTTGGGCTGCTCTAGCTCTTACTTTTCTAGATGTTGTGGAAAGTATAAGTTTTCCAAATCAGATAAGCAGTAGTGTCATCCTGTGTCTTGGAAGACAAAAGAGAGATATGAAAGAGGCAAAAAAAAAAAAAAAAAAAAAAAAAAAAGTATGGATGCTACATTTGGGAAGGATGACTGGAGTAGGTGACTAAGCTTAGTTTAACTGATTTGGATGGCCATAAAGGTAGAAGGATGTGGACTTCAGTATGGAACAGTATCTGTCCCAGTGTGGTTGTTAAGGGATGCACAACAAAATCTCAAATGAAGTGCATACAGTCATATCGTCACAGTGAAATAAAAGAGAAGGGCTGTGGGAGCTGGGCCATCCTGGGGTTGTTATAAGGAAGAAGGCCATATTGGTTTTCCCAGCAGGGTGCTGTGATTGGTCCTTCTCTTGTCCATCTGATTTCTGGGAAGCAGATTCAGATGGGTATTTCAGATCTGAGATATGCTGTAATTTGAGATTGACAGTTCTGTGTTTCTTCAGTGAATTTCAGAATAAGCACACAAATAGAAACAAAATTATGACATCAGCTACTTGGTTTATCTGTAATACTGTACTTCCGTGCTGAGGTGTGTCTGCTAATTTTGAAATTTGCAGTTTCAAGCAGTCAGGATGTGATGAGTGCCTCCCACAGATGCAGTGCCTTCTCGTGATTCAGCCGTATCATTGTGCTCTCTGCCTGTTGTTGCATGGTGCTGTGACAGATGCTACAGTAGATGTTGTGGTAGATAACACAGTCACAGCTCATAGGTTCTAATGGCCATCCATCACAAGAGCAAGGTCACGAATGCTACTATTATTCTGGAAACATTTATTTTCAATTAAAATAAAATACCTGAAGGGCACCAACCTTTCATACTGAGTTGTTTACTCACAACTTAGATGCAATATCCAGAGCATGTGCTGGAGTCAAGCAGTTCTGGAGGCATCAAGTTGAGGCGGTGATTAACTTCCCAGGTCTTTGGTGATTTTGGCTGAACTTCGAGGGTAGAGGTTTGCCAGAAGTACTAACTGTGATGGAAGCTTACTAATTCAGCTGTTTGTTTGCTACAAATTACAATCAGAGTATCTGATTTATTTTTTTTTCCAAAGTTGCACTGAGCTGCCATGATGCTCAGTCTAACTTGTAGCCAGGAGTCTTGTGACAAGCGTCTGCAGTAATTATCAGTCATTGTCATCCAGAAAATTATTCTGCCAGTGCTACTCTGAGATTTGTACTTCTTGATTTCACTTTAAGAAAGAGTCAGACTGAATGCTAAATTATTGGGCAGAGGCGTAGAATCATAAAATGCTTTGGGTTGGAAGAGACCTTTAAGATCATCTACTTCCAACCCCTCTGCTATAGGCAGGAACACCTCCCTCTAGACCAGGCTGCTCAAAGCCCCATCCAGCCTGGCCTTGAATGCTTCCAGAAAGGGAGCATCCACAACCTCTATGGGCAACCTGTTCCAGTGTCTCACCACCCTCACAGTAAAGAATTTCTTCCTAATATCTAGTCTAAATCTACTCTCTTCCAGTTTAAAAGCATTTCCTTTCCCCTCGTTTTGTCACTACCTGCCCTTATAAAAAGTCCCTCCCCAGCTTTCCTGTAAATTCCTTCAGGTACTGGAAGGCTGCCATGAGGTCCCCCTGCAGCCTTCTCTTCTCCAGGCTGAAGAGCCTCAAGTCTCTCAGCCTCTCCCCATAGGGGAGGTGCTCCAGCCCTCTGATCATCTTTATGGCCCTCCTCTGGACCCACTCCAACATCTCCATGTCTTGTGTTGGGGTCTCCCAAACTGGATATAGTACTTCAGGTCTCTCACTCTCACAAGGGCAGCATGGAGGGGCAGAATCCTCTCCCTTGACCTGCTGGTCACGCTTCTCTTGATGTAACACAGGATATGGTCAGCCTTCTGGGCTGCAGGCGCACGTTGCTGGCTCAGGTTGAGTCATCAGCCGACATTCCCAAATCCTCCTCCGTCCTTCTCCACCCAACCTGTGTCTGTGCTTGGGATTGCTCTGAACCAGACTTGAGATGCAATTAACCTTTCTATGCCCCTGCTCTGGAGAAGTTTGAATTTGCCTCTACCTCAGTTCTGCTTTTGCTAATGTGAGATAATGGTTTTCTCTTCCCTTCTGTTGTCCATCTTCTTTCCTTAGCTTTTTTTTTTTTTTTTTTTTTTTTTTTTTTTTTTTTTAATCTCACTGCCACTCCTTTCCTGTGTGTTTGGAGAATCTCCAGACTTTGCTCCAGTGAAGCTGTGGTCTCTGTGGAGGTCTAGGGGCATTCTGCAGCATGACAAAATGATAATAATAAATCCAGATAACCAATGTGTTATTTGGATGAATAGCTGCCTGATTTGGGTCAGATTCTGGCTTCACTGACATCTAGCTTTGACTTCACTGTTTCTGTCGAAATTAATCTGTGTTCAGGGTTCTGTTACAGGTGTTGCTGCCTGCTGGGAAGCTGAACCTCATCCTTTGTTGAAGGTGATAATTTTCCAGGGATCAGATATGAGTACAAATCATTCTGGCAAATCATAGAATCGTAGAATTATAGAATTGTTGAGGTTGGAAAAGACTTCAAAGATCATCAAGTCCAACCACAACCTAACCATACTACCCTAACAACTCTCCGCTACGTCATGTCCCTGAGAACCACATACAAATGGTTTTTAAACACATCCAGGAATGGTGACTCAACCACCTCCCTGGGGAGCCTATTCCAGTGCCTAACAACCCTTTCTGTAAAGAAGTGAAAGAAGTGTTTCCTAATATCCAACCTAAACCCCTGGCACAACTTGAGGCCATTTCCCCTCGTCCTGTCACCTGTCAACAGTGAGGAGACCAACCCCACTCTCGCTGTAGGCACCTTTCAGATATTGGAAGAGAGTAATAAGGTCTCCCCTGAGCCTCCTTTTCTCCAGACTAAAACAGCCCCAGTTCCTTCAGTTGTTCCTCGTAAGGCATATTCTCCAAGCCCTTCACAAGCCTTGTTGCCCTTCTTTGGACCCGCTCCAGCACCTCCATGTCCTTTTTGTACTGAGGTGCCCAAAACTGAGCACAGTACTTGAGGTGAGGCCTCACCAGTGCTGAGTACAGGGGCAGGATGACTTCCCTAGTCCTGCTTACCACACCATTCCTGATACAAGACAGGATGCAAAGGAGGATATGAGAGTATTATACAGGATATGCAGTGCAAGGAGTAACTAATGATTTTAGTTTAACAGCAAGCTGAAGACTTTGTGCTCACAAGAAGGGTTTGTGTTTGTTGCTCTCAAACTTGAAAATTTGATGTAGTTAATCCAGTTGGGTCATCTATGTAAGTGAAACTTTGTCATTTACTAAAACATAGTTGAGAATACACCTGAATCACCTCACTTGATTTTACTGTCCAAAGTTTGCCATGCAGATGGGTGATATATCCAAATGCTGACTAATTGAACAACTCTTTGCCAGAACCACATCAGACTGTTGCAGTCTCCAGGATCTAATAGAGAAACACAGATCCCATTGTTTGTATTTGATGTGCGTTCTCCCTGCATGTTGTGACTGCATAAAGGTTTGAAACACTTGGCGACCAGCATTTCTTCGTGTGTTGAAACTTCATGCTCTGGTGTTTGATGACAGCAAACATTGTTCCCTGCATGAACACGAATAATGTTTAACAAAACTGTATTTGCATAAAAATACATTCTATGAGTAGATGAGATTGAATATGATGTTCAAACTTCACCTGGCATTATTTCCTTACAAATGGACCTATTATCAGAGCTGTTAACCCATAAAATGTCACAGCAATATTTCACCGTGGGCACTTTTGCAATTGTTTGAAAAACTGTGTTGCTTATTCCAGTCTCCCTTCCAAAATTCTGTCTCAGCACCTGTTTTTACATATTTTGGATGTCATTTGATTCTTAAGTGTTTTCTTAAAATGTTAAAGAAAATACTGAAGAGAATTTTGCAAATCCTACTTGTCAGACTTTTATATAAACAAATGCAATCGATATACAGAAGAGAGTTATTTTAATCTTTTTTTTTTAGCCAACACAGGATCTGCATAGAACACTAAGAATAAATTGAGCTCCAACTTTAACAAAAGAGGTTTTTAAAATCCTATTCACATCTTCTGTTAATTTTCTCTATTGTTTTAGTTCATTTGAAGACTGAAGCCAAGGCCACACTTCTCCATGAGGCATTTAATATGAAAATCTTTCTTGTCTACTTGTAAAGAAAATCTAAAATAGTTCTTCAAAGGGGCCTTCTGAATTTTTTAATATTCTTTTTCTGAGGGCCCCTTGTCTTAATGTAAAGCTGTATCCAAATCATATTCTTGTTAATGTAGAATTGAAATTATATTGGAATGAAAAGTCTCGCTTTCTAGACCTTATTTGGCCCTTAAGTAGACAGCATAAACCTTGGTTTAGTGTCTAATAAGGAACAAATATCTCAGAAAGATAATTTTCTTTCTTAGTGCAGGAGAGCCAGTTTTCTGTCCCACGAAGTCCAGGATGCTGCTGGAAAAACTAATGGCTGTTTCAGAGGCCACAGATCCTAAGGAGCAATAAGCTTTCAGTATTTAAAAAGTGGCTCCTTCTAAACCTCTTTCCTTTTAGCCATGGGTTCTGCAGACACCAAGGGATTTTTGTCATTTGTTTTCCTGTTTAATCTGAAGGGGAAAGGCACAGTGCTGGTTAAAAAAATACATGCAATTACACATTGCTGAGCGTGTGTGTGTACACGCTGATGGTATTTTGAAAACAATGGCAGTTTGTGACAAACTGTTTTATTCTAAGGAGAAAAGAACTTGGGTTCCTCAGAGGTTCTGAAAGTAGCTCCATAACTACCTCAACTTTTAGAAGAGGTTATTTAGCAATGTGCAGAGAAATTAATGCCCAGAAGAACAGAAACGTGTGAAAGAGCTGTTCCTTAAGCTAAATATTTCAGCCATGAGAAAAACAGCAGTTTGTGAATTTGGAAACATACATTCATAGGGCCCAGTGCCACTGCCCTGAACATCCAGTCTCGATATGTGCCACTCACACTTTCCTTCTCCCTCTGCCTTTGCTCTGCAATGAAAATTAAGTGTTGGGTGTATTCTGATGGTTTCATAGAATCATAGAATCACCAAGGTTGGGAAAGACCCACAGGATCACCCAGTCCAACCATCCACCCATCACCAATGGTTCTCACGAAACCATATCCCTCAACACAACATCCAAACGTTCCTTGAACACCTCCAGGGTCGGTGACTGCACCACGTCCCTGGGCAGCCCATTCCAGCGCCTGACCACTCTTTCAGAGTAGTATTTCCTAATGTCCAGCTTATTAGGTGTGGAGATCTAAATAGAAATGGAATATCTGAAATGCTAGATAATGCTAGAATTTAATTTTATTTATTTATTTTAAAGCACAGTGTGGTGCTTTCTGATTGTATGGTGCCTTCTTATAGTAATTATTGTAAGTAACTGTTTTTTACTCTACACTTTATTAAATATTCTATGGTAGAACATCATGTGTTCAAGGAATGTTTGGATGTTGTGTTGAGGGACATGGTTTAATGAGAACCATTGGTGATGGGTGAATGGTTGGACTGGGCAATCCTGTGGGTCTTTTCCAACCTTAGTGATTCTATGATTCTGTGATTGATCTCTTAGTCTCTAATGGCATGTGGTGGTGTATGTTTGTGTAAGTTTTTACAGGTACAGGTTTGTCTTTTTAAATGCATTCTGCAGCAGCTAATGTGGGGTTTCCTGCTGTGAGTAACGCAGCATAGGTGGGTGGTTGGTGTATTGGAAATTTGTACTAGAAGCAGGGAAATTGGATTTTGTAATCTCCTACTCACTTGTTCCATTACTGTTTACATACATTTCTACAAGTGTAAGAGGCAGAGATGAGACTGGTTGATGCTGTGCTGAGGGGATGGAAAATGTTGTAGGAATGGGAACTATTTGGGACTTTTAGTAGTTCCTGTCCAGATTTTTTTTTTTCTTATATTGGAGTATTTTAAGTTGAAAATTTAGAGAAATATATGTTTTAATTGATTTTAGATGAACTGTTTTGAAAGTCCTTCATGATTTTCGTAATATTTTAGTCTGTATTTTTTTTTTTGTTTCATAGATTCTCTGTGTTTTCTGATTGATTCAGCATGAAACTTTTTTTTAGGCAGCATGTCATATATGCGTAAGAGAATCATCATAGAATCGTAGAATGGCCTGGGTT
>PPHD01029356.1:0-10625 GCA_002909625.1 Bambusicola thoracicus
TCCCTCCCTCCTTCCCTCAGGCGGCTGCTACCGCCGCGGCCTTCCCCCCCACTCTCTGCTGCCGCGCCGCTTCCCTCCGCCGTCTCCCTCCGCCCTGGGAGCCGGGCACTATTTCTCCTCCCCCTGCCCTGTGCGCTGGGTGCCTGTGGAATGCTGCGCGCTGGGCCCGGCCGCGGCGGCAGGATACAGCCAGCCCGACGCTCGCTATAAGAACCTCCTTGTGAGCGCCGCCATTTTAAGCCTCTCGCCCGGTTCGGCGCTGGGAGCAGCAAGCAGCGGCGCTTAGGGACTACCGCCGCCGCCTCGCACGGTCGCCACACGGGAGGCAGCGGCGGGGGACGCAGCCGGGAGCGAGTTGAGCGAGGAGGAGGAGGAGGCGGCACGAGGAAGGAGCGACGGATCCGGCCGGGATCGCCCGGGCGGCAGCAGCAGCAGCCGGAGCCCGGAGGGACGCTGCGCTCTCACCTCCGTGCCACGTTAGTGTCGCTTCGTCCGGCGGGACCTCCGGGGGAGCCCTTCCCTCAGCGGGGAGCGGGAACGCGGGGGGTCTGGGCTTCGCCCGGGAGGGCGGGGGGCTCCGAGAAGGGGGGGGGCGGAAGGGGTCGGGACAGCTGCGGGAGGCGGCAGCTGCGGCCCCCAGGGCCTCTCGGGAAGCGCGTCCCGGGGCGAGGCTCGGCGGGCTTGAGGCTTCTCGGGAGGGTTTTTCGGTTCTCGGGGGGTCACCGAGCCGCCGTCGTGGTGGCAGCGGAGTGGGAGGGGTGGGGAACGGAGAGCCGTGGGTTTGTTCGTACCGAGTGTGATTAACTAATCACGGCCGCTGCAGTCGGCAGGCGATAGCTGATCTCCTGCCCCGTGGGTTTTCGGTTTTACTTGCGTGCCTGTGCGTTTGCTGGAGGGCTTACGCTGCTCCCGGGGGTCCGCAAAGTGCGGGTGCGGCGTTAGTCTGTGACACCCCGTAGCCGGCGGTCCCGTCTGGGGACCGCGGCTACCCCCAACTGAGGCGCTTCGGAACAACTTAGCAGTCCCTCCCAGCAGCGTACGGGGCACTCATTTCCGACTCCCCGTGAAACGGGAGACGCAGGTGTGCCCTTCCCTGAAAAGCCGCCTTTTGTGCACGGTCGGTTTTGTGCACTCCTAGGGCAAGTTTCTCAAAAAGCTCCCCAAACCCTAAACGATCGTCTAGCTGAAACTCGCTGCAGGACGTCGTGCGGTTGATTGGATTCTCTCTTCCCAGAAGAGATACCGCCGGTAGAGGTTTCTGGGAAGGGAGGACGGGCTGTGAAGGTACCGCGGGCGGGCTGTGACTTCGGGAGCAGCGGTGTTGATCTTTGCAGTCGGCTGTTACTTCTTGATCTCTTTCTCATGGAGCGGCCATTGTTCTGACACTCGGTACGTTCCAGACATCTGTGGTCCTCCCATCCCCCAAAGTATGCAGTGGTGAATGGAAAGAGGCCGGGCTGGTATGCTGAGGTCGGGGGAAGGAAATCAAGGAGGGGTTTTAGTAAAACAGGATCTTTGTGCGCTGGGAATAGGGCGAGGGCAGGCTAGGAAACTACCTGGACGTGTCACTGTTTCCTTCATCCGAAGTTCAGACGCACAGGAGAGAAAGTCTTCGCTTAACAAATTTGCTTCTGAATGGTGGAAAGGTCCTCCTGCAAACCTTTAAAACTGCAGCGAGGGAGAAGGAGAAGCTCGCTGGTGTTTGTTAGGCTAGGTTGTAATGTGAATTTCAATAACTGACAATGCAGGAACCTAATGTTAATTTTGCACCCTTTATAAAAGGTGCTGACAGCTGCAGAATGGCTGGTACTGCTGGAAGCGAGCTGCTGAAGTGTTCAGAAGTCTTAAAGCTCCCTAAATTCAGCCTCTGCAAGAAGGATCGGATCGAGTGCTGGGCTCTTCTGGAGCTCTAATGCTGTTGTTCTGTGGCCATTAGTTCACAAATCTTAGTTACAAATTGATAGACAGGAGAATGTTCATGTTGATCTGTTTGACTGCTTCATTTCAGTGTTTAGGGAAGAAATGAGTAAAAACACCCTGAGGAAAGGACAAAGAGAGCTGCTAAAAGCACGGATTTGCTGTAATGCGAAGCTTGATTGGGAAAAAGTCAGTCTGTTCTTCACATGCAGTGTTCTGTTACATCCCCTGCAAACCAGGCTTCCTGTTCTTACCAAAGCAATAAATGGGTTGGGCTGCTTGCCTGATGCCTCCTATTGAATGCTTGTATGTTGCTGTGACTGCCTGGTGTGTCAGTAACCAACTTATCAAATCTCAATCCTGAAACCTCACTGCCCTTCAGAGGTGAGGCTTTCTTTGTATGATGGATGTTGGTTTTTAGTGACTTAACGCCAGCGGAAGTTTGTACTTACAGAATGCAGTACTTAAGTGAATTCTTCTGTAAAGGAAGAACAGTGCTGGCCTTCAGGTGGCCTTCTAAATGAAATTTGGAATAGAGAGGCATTTAGCAAGAAGGGCACAGGAAAGAGCAATTGTGATCTTCCATCTTTGTGAATGGAAGTCTGAATGTGCTGTCTGAAACTTAGGGATAAAGATGTTTCTGCAGAATACTGTCTGGTAGGCAGATTAGTGTGCAAACACAGCAGTAATTAGAATCACTCCTGTTAACTCAGTTAAAGCTGGTAACACAGGGCTTGCGGTGATGATGGCAGCAAAACTCGTTCTGTAACTCTGGCAGACTGCATACTGCGGCAGGAAAATCAGGACTGACCTTACTTATCTTGGACATCATATACTTCATGGGCCCTGATAAGACTTGGTGAGAAACTATGCGGATGGCTGGGACTTGTGCACGGCTCCTCAAGCATGTGCCTGCAAAGCCTGAGCCTCCTGCCTCTTTGGGTGGCTCTGAAGGAACTCCAGCTTAGCCGTGGCACCGTGCTAATTCTGCAGACTGCGTGGCACTGAGTATTGCATGCGACTTCCTTGTCTGTTTGGGAGAAATGACTTTCCTGGTAAAAGAGGGCAGGGCGCTATTGCTGGCTGACTTTCTGGCCAAGCATCAGAAGGCTCGTTTTGGGGGTGCTTTGCTATGTGATGCATCCACTGTATTGGTTAGAGTTAAATGTAAGTAGCTTGACTGGTTAATTTTAATATCCTTCTCTGATACTTGATTCTGAGCTAGAATTTTCTCTAGGCTGTGTTGGGACTATAGTCCCAAAGGGAAATGACTTAATATACTCGTGCTGTGTGGCCTGTGTTGTCTCTCTTGGGATGAGGAAATAAGTAGTCAGAAGGTTTTTTTGCACTGACAGATCAAATTCAGTTTCAAGAGAGAACTTATAATGCCTTTAGCTGGTACTGTGTGGAACCCCACACTGATAGTGTGAGCAGGTGAGAAGTACTTGCGGGTTAACTTGGGTTTGATTTGAAGCAAAATGGGTCCAATGCTTCCTTCATCTTGGGAGGTATGGGTGCAAAAGTTACTCTGTAGCTTTATGTACAGAAACTTTTAACATTGTGTTTCCATTTGCTTTAGAAAAGGACTCACATTGACTCGCTATTACAGAAATGGAATGTCTGCTCTGCTAGTTAACACAAGATAAACTCCAGAGTTCAAGGAATAATTCATCCACTTAAAGGCTGTAAGAGTTAATCTAGTATCCTAGACTCCTGCTTTTAAAAGGTAGCACGAGCTAGCTGGAACTCACTGCAGTTGGCAAATGCCAAGCATGTTGTTTAAGGGTATTTGCTGGCACTAGCATTTGTAGGTTGACTTGCTGTGCTAAATGGATTTGTATAAATTGGAGAAGTTTGCCAACTCTGCAGCAAATGTAGCAGTATTCCCGTACTGTCCTGGCAACAATTCAGGTGCCCTCCAGTGGTCAAAATTCTTAACATCCTAGAGGTGCTGATAAGTGCTGTTATATTGTCAATTGATCTTAATTAAAAGTCTGCTGGGCATTAGTGCCTTTGCTTAAGCACTGCTCGTTTCAGTGTTGTAAATACTTGTCTATTCTGACAGACAAGCTAAGGCCGCCAGTACATACATGCACTTTCAGATTCATAAGTCTTTCACTGGTGTCAGTGCAATTATGACTAATTGCTCTGGTTTCTTAAACCCGAGATTAATGTTTAACAGCCATATTTGGGGTTGGCTATGCAGCTGCAGCCAAAGAAGAAACTAGATTATGGTTGGATACTTTGGGAAAGGGGATACAGTATCAAAGTTAGAAAGCATTTGTCTGAACATAAGTTATGCTCTCTGCTTAAGACACTTCTGTAATACAGTGGCTGTGGGTCTTACTGATATGTACTATCATTAACTGTGGAATTACTGTGTTCTTACATTCTGGGCAGGAAGTTTGAGAGTTGACAGTGGGCTGTTACTGAGCTGCTTTAGTGTCAAATGAAATGTGAAGTGATTGTTGGAGTTGTTGTAGACTGCCTCTAAATGGTTGTCATGGCAGGCTTATTTTCTGTATGTGACTACTTAAGACATAAGGAGGATATTTGGTCCTGGCTACTACTCTTTCCACTGAGGGGTTCTTAATTGATAAGACCAGAGGTATGTGGACCAGAACCTACAAATTGGGCAAGCAGATTAGTTGTACTGCTTGCAGACTTTGGGCAAAAATGCTAGCCTGTTCCCAACTGAGGAAGGCAGGGCTACACGTAATGTAGATGATAGTTGTGTCCCTCAAATAACAGGAGGTGACTTTCTAATCTGTGATAGAACTTCTCTTAGTGCTTTGTCTGGCTGTGGAAGTACTCCGGTGTAATGAATGCTGCATGAAAGCCCACATCAGAACTACTTGCTGGTGAGGAGATCAGATTGAGCCTGTTGCTGAGCAGAAGTGACTTAGTAACTGTTTTGAGGTTACAGGCATGAATCTGTGGTACTTAGCTGATTTAAACAATGAAGACAGAGTAATTGGGTTGATAATGCAAGTTTGTAACTAGATGAAGTTCATGAACTTGGAACTGTCATAGCAGTCCTTTAGTGCTGGGCTTCAAACTGTTGTCACGTGGTTGGTGTATACACTATGTGGAGGCGAACATTTTTTTTCTGTGCTGGATGTGTAACACTCAGTAAGTTGATGAAGTGTCTTCCATCCTATCTTAAATGTTAAGATTATCATCAGCTCCTCTTGGACAGAGAAGGAAGAGGCATAGATACTTGAGCCAATTTGGACTACTGTATTATAGTATTTTGCAGCGTTACAGCGTACTTGCCAGTGAAATGCTCTCTTAAGCCATTGCTTTCAAGCACGGACTGATGATTTCAACAATCAGCTTGATCACAGCTGTTGCTTCTCTCTCTTGGAGACAACAAAAGTCTATAGGGAGCACAAACAAAATCCCAGTACACAGTGCAGCTTTGAGAAGATTGCTTTGGCTGTTCCATTTGTAAGTTTTGTTAGAAACTGATGGTATACTTTCCATCATTTTTTTTGACATAAGATGTTAACGGGCCTCCTGCAGAATAACTGCTGTGGATTCTAACATGCTCTAACTTCACCAAAGCGATAAAATCCAGTGCTATCAGATTCTATGCAGTAGAAATACTCCTTTAAGTGACAGAGTTTGGACTGAGGGGGTGCTGTCTTTGCACTGTTATGTGGCAGGGCATATATGCAGGCTTTCCAGTAGCATGTGAAGTTTCAAAGTTCATCTCTTAAAGTGATCTTTTCAGCTCAGTGCCCTGATAAGCTGGGTTATCTTTTGATACAATTGCCTTTTGAGATTGGTCTGCATTCTCCAGGCTCCCATTTTTTTACACGTTGGGACTTATCTTAAGCATTTGCTGGCTGACCGGTAGCTCTTAGACCAGTGTTAAGTGTTCCTTTCCTGAAACTTCTAATGGGTTGTTTTCAAAAGGGTACTTTCTGCTTGTGAAGACCCTGACTAATTGAACAAACTGCTAGGGCCTGTATGCTGTGTCTGTTAGAACTGCTGCTCTTCACATCCATTCAGTACCTGCAGCTGAAAGCCAGTTTGGCAGTGGGGGCTTCACTAAGTCTGTTCCTGATGCGTTCCTATTACCTGAAGTCCCACTCAGTGGCTGAAGTTGTTCCTCAGTGATAGACTGAAACTCTTCTGGGTGGCATTCTGTAAGTGGGGTGAGGAGAAAGCATTGAGCACTACACTGTAGTCTTAGCTGCACTCAGAGCTTGATGTGCTGTCACAGTTAATCATTTAACAAGCTGGGTGGGGTGTGGTTCTTCACCAGCTTGCTGCCTCTTCTAGAGAGGAAAGGTATAAGTGGTGAGTGCCCTGTGCCATCAGACAGCTAGTGCTGTATCTGGCTGTATGGGCAGCTTTCTTGCTCCTCTGTGTGAGCATGAGGCTGCATGGATTCAGAGAGGAGCCTCTCTTTTTCTGGCCCTGTAATCTGAGTCTTTCACTACTTTTTTTTTTGAGGCTAACCTAGTTCTTAGCTTAGTCAAGACAGCTAGATGCCTTGACTTTAGTTCTGTTAAGCACTTGTAATCAACTTTCTTAGAGAAATAGAGCAAGAACAGAAATACTTGCCTGCTGCGTGCTTTAGGTAATGAGCACGTGCATAGAAATTCAGTGCTCTTAATTGGCCTTAGATTGCTGAGATGACTGAAAATAGAATAGCATAACACTTCATTTTGTGATGTGGCATCAAATGAACTCCTACAAGGGTTAGTGCATAGAGGCCAACCTGCTTTTAGATAACTTCCAAGGCAGAAGGCAGGGGCTAGAAATCTGGGGGGAGGGAGGAGGAGATAAAATAGCAAGATGGAATATGGTAAAAGGAGAAACTTCTAGTGAGCATTAGCTGATCCGTGTGTGTGTGTGTGTCAGGTACCCTTTTTCCATTTAAATACTACCCATGGATTACTTGAGCTTGTTTGCCTCTTTCCACATGTATTAAGGATATGTAAAGCTTGATGGTCTCAAACTGTTCTCTCTTGAGGGAGGTCACTGAAACAGATGCTACTCAGCTTTCTTAATTTCCTGATGCTTACCTGAAGAAAAGGGTCCTGAAGAACAACTTTCTTCAGACTTAATGTTTTGTGTAGTCTGTGTTCAGTCAAACTTGTTTTGCTTTTGATTTCAATGATCAGATCACAACATCACCAGTGGCAAGGCACCTTCTACCTCTCCGTAGGCATCAGCAGAATGTGTTGTCAGAGATATTAGAGCTGGATAGTCCTGCTGTTGCATTTACATAAAATACTGAGTTTATCAGTGCATTGAAGTATCCTTCCTTAGTAATTGGTGGGAATGATTAAAGTTCATGAATACATTTGCTCTGTTGAAGGCTAGGATTGGTAAGCTGGATTTGGTGTGGTGAAGTGCTGTGGAAGGAAAGTTGGGTTTCCCGTTACTTGGTAGCTTTAAGAAAAAAAAACACAACTGAAATTGTAGCAACCTAACTATGGCAACATCTTAACTACTTAATAGTAAGGCTGCTGTGACTTATAGCATGACATTTCTGGGGGGACTGAGGGCTGCATAAGTGTTTCTACCACCTAAACAGAAAGACAGTTCGCATGTTCTAGAGCTGTGAAGATGCATGGTATGTTTTCCTTTTCACTGCAGTAAAAAGGAATGGTGTTTCCCCATGCTGTATTGTTTGACCCGTTTCCTTTCAATGTTACTTACTGTCCAAGTTCCTTCTGTTTACTTCACATCTTCAAATGACCCATAACAAAACACTTTCATCTTGTATTAAATCAGCTTGCTTGAATGTCATAGTAGTTTTTGTCTGTCCAGGTCCTTAAACTGCTGGTCTGAGGAGCAATTGGAACAACTGAGTTTCTCAATTCAGAAGCTCCTGCTGGTGCATGACAAATGCGGCTTCAATCAAGGCCTGCCAGTGTTTGGCTATAACCAACTTCAAACTGATCTCTGTTTGTTGCAAGCATTAACCACAAAGATGGTTCCTCTTAGAATTGTCAGGGTGACTGAGGTCTGCAGGTGTCACTGCTTCACACAGTGTGGCAATGCTACTTAGTGCTTGGTCTATGGATATGGAATGTATTTAGAGAAAATTGTTGTTTTCACTTTGATACCTTCTAAAAGAATGTTTCATGCTGAAGATTTCAATTTTATTTTTATTTAAATAAAACTTAGCTTTGTTATTCCTGCTCTGAAATAAAGATCTACTCATTGAGAATCAAGTCTGTAAACACAACTGTCATTCTTACAACAAGCTTCAGAAATTCCTTAAAATACACAGAACCTGTACCCCTAGAATTCCTTATTAACCTAAGCGAGCAACTCATGCATTAAAACTACCACCCCAGAGCTCAGTGGAAGCCAGAAATTGCCCAAGTTCAGTTTTTCTGTGCCTTCTTTGGAAGGGTAGGGGAGAAGAGGATTTTTTCCTCCTGTTGGGATAAGGAATAATTAGAAACTTAAGGCTCCATACGTGAGCAGAACTTCTTTTACTTTTTAAAGATACCAAATGAAATCCATATACATTCAAACTTCCAGGGCACATGACAGTCTCCTCAGGTTCTCAGGTTATCTCCCATACTCTGAAGCTCATATCAGCAAGTTTTGAGTTGAATGCCAGTATCTGAAGTGTAATTGCTTTCCACAATTGCCATATGTGTTTCTCCTCTGTAGCTATTAAAATCAGTTGTTTTAGGTCACTTGTAGCTTTCAAATAGAATCACAGAATCTCTCAAGTTGGAGAACACCTTAAAGGTCATCAAGTCTAACCACAACCTAACCATACTTCCCTAACTCTTAACAACCCTCTGCTCAGTTCAGTCCCTGAGCACCACATCCAAATGGGTCTTAAACACATTCAGAGATGGACAAAGCAGGTAAACTGATGGGATTCCCCCTATGGAGGAGGAAGAGGCAAGTTTCAACTCGTTCTATGCTTCCTGTTTATCAGTTCAGTGCTATTCCAAATCAATACTGAAGTGTGTATCTCAGTTGGATCGTGTCTCTGTGTGACTAAAAGCAGTAGAAGTAGGCCTGCCTGCTGCAGGGTTGTGGAGTTGGAGTTAAAACTGGTGGAGAGAAGCGTGGGCCTGCTTTTCCCCGATAAAAATAAAAACCTGGAGGAAAGAGCGAAGCAGTATTTTCATCTTTAATCTGGTAAAAGGGGCAGATCACAAAATCAGACCTAAAGAAAGCTTCCAGGAGAAAACTGTTAGTGCGTGTACTTCTCTTCTTTGCTTGTATGTAGGCGTGAGCTGTGATTTTAACTGCTGCGATTTCATTATGAGATGAAGATTTGCTTGTTCTAAATAAGAAGGTCTTTGTGACATTTGGTGCTGATGGTTAATTTAAAGATGCAGCTTTGTAGTCTGTCCTAGATGAGACATGGTTTGTGAGAGCATGGGCAGTAGGCTTTAAATAGATCTATAGATGGGGATGTGTCAGACTTCCTTTCCCATATGAGGCTTTCTAAAATGCTGCTTTCAGACAAAAGATTTCTGGAAGACTTAAACTTTGGCATTGAGCTTGAGCAGTTACCCAGTTTGTAAGTTATCACATCTGTCAGGCATAATCGGAGGCGATTCTAATGAAGGTTTTCTATTAAGATTAAGGCAATGACCTTGAAAGGAGGTAGAAATACTTAGTTTAATATCAGCTGTTGTGTAGGCTAGGAGATTGACAGGGAAAATGAGTTTAGTTTAGATAAAGTGCAGAAAAGGTGCAAATGATGTTGTCTTAATGTAGCAGGCAGGTAAATATCAGGCTGGTACTTGCCTCCTGCAACCGGCTTTTCTCTTAATTCCCTCCATATGTAAGACAGCAGAAGTAAACAATTGTGTGTGCTTTGTATCCTGGTGGAGCTGCTTCTCTTTCAAAAGAGAATTAGGTTTCGTTGAAGCTGATCTATTGTTTATCTCCTTGGCATACAAGAGGTTAACAGGACTGCACCTTGGTAACACATCCATGTGGATATATGTTGTGCATAACACGATACTTGGAGGAGGCCTGAATTCTGAGCAGAAGGCACTCCTTAAATCTAGTGAGAGCTATGGAAGTTTGCTAGGATGTTAACATTCGTTTTTGAAATACATTAAATCCTTTTTTTCCCTCATGATTCAGATCCGTGTTACTGACCTTGACAGTGTAATGTCTCTAGTCCTGCCTACTCCAGGGAGCCTGAGGAGGAGCTCCGTGTAAAGGAGCTTCATGATCTTTGCGGGGTTGGAGTTTTCCTGTTTGTTCACCTTTCCCTCAATGATCTACTTTCTGTCAGGAGAGGTAACAGCACAGACCTTTGCACCCAGGCTGGGGTTGTTGCTGTCAGAGGCAGGAGTTGCTCTTAGGACTCACTGGGAGGAGTCAGCAGCTTGTCTGGGCTCTGTTCTACTCCCTTGTAAGAACAGAACGGAGTGTGGGAAGCGAAATACAGAAGAACGTTCAGCTGCAGGAACCCTAAAAGCAATGGGAGCATACTGCTTTTCCCTGACTGGCTTTAATCTGTGGTTATTTTTAACTTTGAGAATTAAATCCAATTTCACATCTAAATTAGGAATGCTGGCTGGAATTGCTGGGGGGCTTTATGGTTGTGTGAAATGCAGATTAAGAAGTTAGAAACTTTGAGGTGCAGCAAGCAGGCTGATCTAAGGTCAGTGCTTCAAAGTCACACTGTATCTGACTGATAACGCAATTCTGAACGCCGAACTGTTCTCACTGCTAACCTGCAGGTGTTCTTC
>PPHD01029357.1:0-10624 GCA_002909625.1 Bambusicola thoracicus
GACTGTCATTTGATTTACCAGTGTTTACTGATACAGAGCTGTTGTTGATGCTGTATATGCTTAGTCTGGCTTATTCTTCTCAAGTTTGTGAACACAGAAGGTAACTGTGACAGATGGGAGTGTGCGTATAGGTTTGGTTCTGTATGTAAATATGAACATTATTTGCCGAATACTTGTGAGCAACTTCAAAATGCTTATGACAAAAATCAATCCTTTATTCCTAAATGTCCATGAGAGAACTTTATTTCCCTTTGTTGTCTCCAAAGCTGTTCTCTGTAGATGTGTGGGTCTGGACTTAAAAGTCAAATGAACTTATGCAGATTCAAGAGTGCATTTATGTTTTTTTATAAAATGAATGGTGGAAGAATTGCTGACTAACTTTCTTAAAGGCGACTAAGTTCTTGCTGTAGTGTTGAGTGTGCTCTTACAAAACAGAAAGCACTTTTCTTGACATGTGATTACAATAAATTAATGTAGTCCTGCCTTCCTAGAAAGGGTATCTGATTTGTCCTCTTTAGCATATGCACAGTTCTACTTAGTCCAGTACTGTGGAAAGTATGATAAAAAGGCATTCTCTCATTGTAACCTAAGTGATATTTCTATTAATGATACTCAGAGCAGGGCCAAGCCGAGACCATTTGGCTGTAGGTGTCTTAATTTCTCAGTGACAGCTGTAAGAGAACATCCTACAAGGAGTTAATACAGAACTTGAACATATCACAAAACTCGGGCGGGATGAGGAGGAAATGAGTACATTTCACACACGTGCAGTACAACAAAGAGCCTGAAGAAAGCATGACTTTAAATCATCTTGTATTTGCAAGTGTTTGGGAAGCATTTAAGGGCTGGATGCAGATTATTGCAGATAAGCTAGAAAACAGCAGCCACCTGCACCTATACTGGCCAGAACTAAATAAAACATCCCCAAAATAGATAATGAACAGCAGAGATAGCCAATTGAATCTTCCTGGACTAGAAGTGGCTAGACTGCTGTTGCAGTGTTTCCCGAAGTGTGGCTTCTGGTTGTTGCTGCTTAACCTTTCGGTTGTGCCAGGTTCTTAAAACTGTGTACACTTCTGCATTGTTCAGAAGTCAGTGCGGGCACCATGATCTGCTGCCTGGGAATGGCAAATATTGTGAGCTTAAAGCCTTGTGTAGTTGTGTTTGTTTTAATTCCACACTGGGATATCAACCAGCTGGTGAGAGCAGTCCTGAAGAAAAGCTACAGGCCTATTTTTGCTCTATGAATCATTGTTAAAAAATGTTTTCATCTTATTTATTTTCTCCTGTGATGCAGCTTTGCTGAGTACAGTGTAACTGAAAATCAGGACCACATCCCTCAGAAAATATTTTTGGTATAATTGTTCTTTTCATATTAAGCGAACTATTTTATGAAAGGGGGATGTAGCACTTAGGAACGTGTTATAGTTGTGGGCTTGGTAGTGTGATGTGGTGGTTAAACTTGATCTTATGGATTTTTTTTCCAACCAAAATGATCTGTAATTCTGTATATTGTATTTTCAGGTAATCCTAATATTATAAATGAAATAATTGCTACTGCTGTCTTCTGCTATTCTGGCCACCGCTCCCTTTGAACATCAGTGTTGCAAAGGAGAATAAGTCAAAAATCCTTAGTTTCACGTTGTGCTCCAGCTGTCAGGCTTTCCTGACAGCTTTGCTGCAGCCAGTCAGCAGCAAGAATGAAAGGACTGGTAACAGCAGTTGAAGTGTTTCATGCATCACTCCTATAGGAGGAATTGTGGTTTTGCTTTTAGAAAACATGGAATGCAACCACCTCTTTTTTTTCTATGCAGTTTTTAGAACTCTGTTTTCTAGACTGGACCAGGTGCAAAATGGTCTCCTACTGCGTGAGTCTCCCAGGCGCCACTCTGATTGTCTCATCGATATTTCTTTGATGTTCCTTTGATAATTGTATTCCAAGGAGGCTGTGTTTAGAAATGAGAAATAGTATTTCTAAGATTTTGTAGCGTATCTTCTTTTGGCAGAATCAGTTGCAGTTTTTGAGCATCTGTAGCATTTAAACTGCGAATGACTGTTAAAAAAGATATATTCTGCAAGGATTGCTTTATTTTTTTTTTAAAACAACCTAAAAAGCGATGGACATTTTTTCCAATTTTGACGTCTTTGTGACTGTGACATTTGAGTATGTTCCTCAGTAACTCAGCGAATTGTTTAAAGCAGCATAAACAGTTGTGGAGTAATAATGGCATGCTTCAGTTCCAGCTTTTATTTTAGTTATGATTTTCAGTGTGTTCTTTAAATAAAGGAATGCCCACTTTAGGTTTGAGAGTGGAGTTCAGTAACTGCATTCTCAACAGCAATAATTTGGTTTTTCAGTAAAGACGATTAAACAAATTGTTTCTGATATTGTGCACATTCCCTCAAAAGTTGCTGTGCCTTCTTACAACTTTACTGAACATTTGTTCTCCATTCTGCATATTTCCTTTCTTTAAGGCTTGGGTCCAGGCCAAGGAGCACAATTATGCTTACTTGGGCCTTGATTCTTAAACACATGCCTAACTAAGCAAGTAGGACGTCCCATTAATTTCCATGGGATTACATGTGATTTGGAGTTGGGTACAGTCTTAAGTGCTTTGATGAACTGAAACTCTATGGCCCGAGGATTCTAACACCAAAAAAAAGTTCTTCTAACCACAGCCACATTAGTTATAATGCCTAAGATGGGAAGAATAAAAAATGGATATCTAGTAGGGAAACTGTGAGAAAAATATAGTGTAAAATATAGAACTTAATGATTCATTTCAACGGGAGCTTGCACAAAGACCAGCTTTGAGGTGACTGAAATCATAATATCAGTTAAACTCCTGTTCTCAATTGTCTTCTCATACAACAGATGAAATCTGTCTGCTTTCACTAACAAATTTTGAAGCTTAGTAGTCTATTGTAAATAAAAATTACCTGCAGAAGGAAACATTATATCTAAATTTGAGAGTGTCTGTTTTTATTTATGATTTTTTTTCTATTGCTGTGCCGTGGTCAAGGTCAGTATTGTTAAGATCTCAGGTCATATAAGCATTTAAATACTTGCTGTAAACCTGTGTTTAAAACTGTGAAATTAGGTGACCTTTTCTTAATCCATGAAGAACTAATTTTTCTAGACAACCTTTCCTCCCTCTGTCAAGCCCAGTTAGGTAACAGCACCAGCTTTACGAGGAAAATCAGGGAGCTCAGCAGACCCCCAGAAGGTCTTTACTAACCTTATGGGAACAGAGGACTGTGTTTTGAGAACATCTGCTTTTCACAGTGCCAGGTATTGCTATTTAATTGAATGCTTTTCAGATGCTGAACTATGGAGCTTTCCAGCTGTAGAATAGAGCTGGTTTCAGACTTCAAATAACGGTTATAAAGCTGTTTTAACTTAATGATCCCAAATGGACTGAATGCTGTGATACTCTTTAATTGCTCCATGCCACTGTTTCTGGCTGAATTTTTCCTTAGGGAATAAATTGGTCAGTACTGAGGCTTAGGAGAACTTATAAGCGTATTACATTTTGCAGGAATTCTTTTTCATTTGGAGTCTGTATGGGAGAGATTTTTCTTTTTCCCTGAGGACTTCAGAAGTCTGTTAAAGTAGATGTTTTTAAATGGAAATGTGAATTTCATGTACGTCAGGGCATAAATAATGGATTGTTTATATTTGCAGAATTTAAAAGGTGTGGGATAACAACATAGGCTGATTATCTCTGCATATTCTGACAGAATTGTATCAGAGATTAATCTGAAACCGTGGGTTTTGCAAGTATTTTTTACGTGCCAACAAATCTTAATATAGTATATCATCTAGATTTCAGTGTTCTGGTATAGCTGATACATCCGATAGCATTCTTCTAGGTACTTTGTACTATGGATTTGTGCTACAAAACTAGCAGAGAAGATAAAATTGGTAGAAAAATCCATATTTATGTTTGCAGGCTTTCTTGATTTGTGTGCGAGTAGACTGTTTATGCAGCTCTTTTTGATTTGAGCCTTTCTTGTTATGTGGAGTGCTTTCAAACTGTTTTAGCTTTATAGTTCTGTTAGTGTCTTTAGCACAATGCATTTTCACCTTTATAAGGCCAATAAGTGTAAGGCAGGTGTAACCCACCAGCAATCCAGTTTTATACTTACTGTTGCTGGTATCTCTGACAGCTTTTATTTATTTAATATCAGTAATGATCCAGTCCTATTATGGGTTTTACTGTGCCACAGTGACAGTTGAACATAGCTAGTTTTAGAAAGCTTTAGAAAGCGATGTTAGAGATGGTTCCAGTGCCCACTAAAGTTATGGAAATACCTATTTTTTTACCCTAAGACCTGAACTGTACTTGGATTCAGAATGCTGTCATCNCAGTCCTATTATGGGTTTTACTGTGCCACAGTGACAGTTGAACATAGCTAGTTTTAGAAAGCTTTAGAAAGCGATGTTAGAGATGGTTCCAGTGCCCACTAAAGTTATGGAAATACCTATTTTTTTACCCTAAGACCTGAACTGTACTTGGATTCAGAATGCTGTCGTCTTTGCACCTAAAATAGTTTAAATGACCTGAATATGGTGGTATTTCACAAAGAGGTGCTGACCTGAATTATTCAGTCNAAGCGTCTTTGCACCTAAAATAGTTTAAATGACCTGAATATGGTGGTATTTCACAAAGAGGTGCTGACCTGAATTATTCAGTCAGAGCTTCCATTAAAAATAAAAGTTCGCATACAGATGCTCTACTTTCCTCGGGAGCCCTTTTCTTTTAGATTCAACCTCTAGGTGATGGGTTCTGAATAATTAATTGAGATGATATTAGCACAGTAAGTAATGACATGGTACCCTGCAGTATTGCTAGGTTATTAAGAATATGCACCTACTTGAAGGACCCTGAAAGTAAATGGAAGGATGGATGAAAAGATACCTTTGATTCTGGGATTGACAGTACATGTGAAGAGTACTGCAGTGTAAAAGAATTTTCAGACATTTTCAGGAAAAAGACTACCTTAGTGCTGTACCTTCACATTTCAGAACATAAGTTCTTTCTTTGCAAGCTAAGATAGAACACAAGTGTTTATTTCTATGGGGCTGACAATTTCATGGTTTTATATGAAGCTGTGCTCCACTAATAAGCCACAGAGGAAGATCATAGTTTTGTGGTTGCTTCTTCTACCTGCTAGTCATGAAGACTAATTGCTGACCACTCATTCCTCTTGCTTAAGAGTCAATGATAGTAACTTCACATTATGGTAGCTCACACTACTTGCTTTCAGAATTTATTTCTGAGAAGCCACTTATAACTCTCTGAGACTGTGAGGAGCTGTCTGCGTGGATCTGGTATTTGTAGGGTTAGGATTTTGAGGATCGTGGTGGAAGAACAGAAAGAAATCGACATCAGAAAACAGTCACCTCGTCTTTAATAGGACAAAGCTTAAATACTAAACAATACGGGGAATTTGCTTGAGGAAGCACTGTTTTTTTAATTCAATAATAGGATAATCACATCTGTAGTTTTTAGCAGCTTGTAAATGAAATTACTCTGAGCAGTTACCCATAGCATCTAAACTGATTACTTCAAGTTTTTTAGGTGGCAGAGTAGCCCAAACAGTCTGTTCTTTGTCATCCACCTGGCAATTGTATTTTCTGGCTTTGTAATAGTCTAAATCTTCTGGATATGAACACCTCTCCATCCCTGGAGGTGTTCAAGTCCAGGTTGGATGGGTCCTGGTCTAATGGGTGGCAACCCTATGCGTGGCAGAGGGTTGGAAATAGATAATCTTTAAGGTCCCTTCCAACCTGTGCTATTCTGTGATTCTATTCTATGGTACAGTTGTATTGTCAGATAACTAAATAGTAATGTTGAAAAGTTTAAGTCAGCAGAAGCCATAAATTATGTCACCAGTGTGAGGTTTAGTTTGTAACTCGTCTTGGCTGTCTAAAATTTACCTGCCTAACATTGGAATCCACTGCAAATTAGCAACCCTAAATAATCGGTGGTGTTCACTCACCTCCTTCTGTTACAGAAACTTACAGAAGGAGACCTTATCACTTAAAGTTGAACTTTACAGTGTACAGAATTTTAATTAGGAGCTTTTGACTTTAACTTCTAAATTTTTATTTCATTTTATTTTTTAGGGTAAAAATTTAATCAGAGTTTGCCATATAATGATCGAGAAGAACATTTGATGCCTTGGCAGAGAGATTTCACTGAGTAGTTCCCCATCCTTATTGCCCATTACTTTTCTTTTCTTTTTTCTTTCTTATTTTAGTCTTTTGAAAGGTGGTAGTTACCATAATGTGGCACTTCTAAGGCTGGGACATGCACGTGAGATCCAGCCAAAAGTTTTTAGCCAAAAGCCTCAAGTACTAGAATTGTCTGTTTTCAGCTTGCTCTAAATTGATCTTTTGCCATGGCAGAAAGATAAAAGGCTGTTCATCTCGTGCTCCTTGCCATCCTGTAGGTTTGTAGCCATATGATGCTCATAGCAATTATCCCTCCTATTTTTTTCTCTGGAAGGTATGTTGTCCCGTTAATCAGTGTTACACCTTTACACCTTTAGCCCTTTGCCTATCAAGTGCAGTCTGGCCAGTAAAGGAGGACGGAGTGAGCCATGTCTGCCTGCCAAGTATCATATAGGCACTTCTCTAGAAATAACTCTGTTTGTGGTGGGGAAAAAAAAAAAAAGGCAAAACATACTATCTTAAAGCTGTAAGGGAATTGTAAGCAGGTAGCTTTGTAGGTTGCTCCATGCTCTTTGTGTGGAGAAGGTGCGCTAATTCATGCAAATCTTTTGTGGAAACTTTTACCAGTAAACTTCATCTTTCATAGAATGAACGTAACTGTTTCAGCAGTTTGCCTAGACAGTATCAAGGTTCTAAAAACAATTTGACATGCCAGCCTTCCAATCAAGAGTAATTAATTTTGATGATAAGATTTTAGAAGCTTAATAGCTTACTGTGTTCAGATCATCTTTTCTGGAATTATGTAAAAACCTGTGACTTGAGTCTCTGGTTAATTCCTTGGCACTGTTGCCAGTGAACCTTGCGTGGAGAAACTTGACTCCTGGCACAGAAGGATTATGTATCCCAGAGCGGGTACAGCTGCACAGAGCTCTTGTTGAACAATTCCAGCTCTTGGCTCTCAGTGACCTACATCACTGTTTACAGGACTGGCTTTGAAACCTCTGGAGCCTAAAATTACCTAAGAGAAAGAAGAAATTGTCTCGTGTTCTCAGTTTTAAGAACATTGTTACAGAAAGCTCTGATGCCTACTCACAGGATGGCTATACTGTAAAACAGAAAGCCTGATATTTTTTGGACTTTTGACCTGCTATAGCATTTGCTGTTTGCTTTTAATTTAATTTGAATTTGAATTTTTAACTGGGGACTTTGTTAGTTCTTTTCTTTGAAACTTTCACTTTTGAAGGACACGGAGAAAGTTTGATTGCATATGAAATGTGAAATGTAAGATGTAATCAGACTTCATTTTCTTTTAAAAACTTACTTTCTACCTGGAAAAACACAGTCCTGTATGGCATTTGCTGTACAGTGGAATATCAACCATAAAAGCTCTTGGCATAGCATGGTGTAAAAGACCTGAGATTTTAGGAGATATTCCTTCTGGAAAGGTTGTAGAAGCTCTTTGGCAGTATAGACCCGAACTTAGTGATGGTTGACTTACCTTGCCAGAGCTAATCTCCATTCTTCTTTAAAAAATGTGTTCTGAGTATTTACTCTTGACTGCTTTGTTCTGTTTTTGAAATATTTTACTCAATTACTTGCATTTCCTGAGATTATTGCTGGGTTGCTTGGGTATGAGGTGCTGATAATATGCAACCAAATGGATGCTCTGTTCTTAATGCACAGGATCCTTTCAGTGTATATCACAAACCTTCAGGCATCCTGTATTAATGCTCCCTTTACCAACAGATTATTTTTAAGATCTTCTAGCATGCTGAGGTTCCAGTTGTAGGGGCGGGGCCTGCTGTGGTTTTATTCTGTCTTCAAGTTCTTTTGCTGGACTCTAGCTGGAAGGGAACAGAAGTTTTATTTCTCTGGTGACAAATAGCTGGATAACTGGTCTGGACCGAGAAGATTCAGAAAGACTGAAGAGGACTAGACAGGCTAGCTTTCCTTTAAAAGCTTGTTTCCATCTGAGAAGATTAAGTTCTCACTTTATGAGTTCATATTTAAGCCTTGGTATACTCTGCCCCTAAACCATTTAGTTCCCGTACTTTTCTCACTTAATCAACAAACTTGTCTTCCTGTTTCTTGGCTCAGTTTCATCACTTGTCTGACTTCTCCTACCAACTTGACACACAACTTCCTCATCATCTTCTTCCTTTCCCAAGTCTTGTTTTTCGTTACTAACAGAACATTAGTACCTACTTCAGTAGTCATTCTCTAGCCTCTCCTTATTCCTTACTCATCATCATTGTGATTATGGGAGTCCCAAAGGAGTGTTTTCCATTTATGCAGAAGACCACACAGATAGAATAAAGCTGTGCAGGGAATAAAAACATAGTGCAAAAATAAAATAATGCTTTCTTTTGGCATTTGTAATAGTTCTTTCCTATACACTGTTGTATTCAGCTGGAGTATGTGTATCCGCTGGAATATTTGTATCCGCTAACTCAATAATGCAACTACACTACCTTCTTTTCTCCAGAATCCAAAGTCCTCTTTATTTACTTTTCTGTCACAGGGCATAGAGTCAGAGAGTGGGCAGTGGATAACTGCATGATAATATCTTTATGTGCTGATGTTGGTTTTAAAAAAATATATCATTACTGTGTAAACATCTGAACTGTTCATTTAAAAGGAAGATTGGGAATAATCTGTAAAATACCTAAATCTATCTACTTTTGGAAAGGTGACTGCGTATGCTTTTTTGTTGCAGCAGTGAAGGGTGATTAGATCACACCTAATTAAAATTCAAAATTTCTACTAGCTGAGCTCATGGCCAGTTCAGAGCAACAGTAATTTTCCCACTGTTAAAGAGCTCCATAAAAATATTGGAAAAAAATTAACATTTTTGCATGCCTACAGTGCTTACATGAGCAGTAATGACATAAGACAAGAACCTGAATTCATTTATGGCATTAATTCTTTCCAGGCTGGTTGACTGAGGATATATGATGAATGTACTGTAGTTTATGTACTTGTACTGTGCAGTTTTAGTCAGTGAGAAACTGACATGCTTTCTGTAGTCAAATTTCAACTATTGGTCTGTTGTTTCATTAAAAGAAAAATCAGAATTTTCCACTCAATTTGACATAAAGTATCTTGCTTCTCGTGGCAGACCTGTGCTTCATATTCCAATAACTGTTTCCAAGAATAAGCATTTTGTACTAGTTTGAAGTCTTCTAAAATAACTGAAAGCACACAGTATATTCAATGTTTGCTAATTTTTCTTATATACAACACTGATTAGAAAAACAACATTGCTTAGTTTAAAGATCTTCACTTTCAGATCAGATGGTGGCCAGACACAGCAGCTGAAACCCACATTTGGAAAGGAAAACATTTTAATACAGTGAGAGTTGATAGACGTGCGTCAAAGTGAAATGTTATTTTTGTAGTGATCAGCAGGCTTCAGACCTCCCATGCTAATCATAAACTTTCCAGGCCAATGAAACTAATTTGTTCTCTTATTGCCGCTGGCCTACAGCGCCTTTTTCCAAAGGAGGATATTATACTTGCTGTGAGCTAGAAATTTAGCAAAAGGCCTTGTCTTTATCTTTAGGCCTGTTACGCCTGTGATATTTGGGTTTGTTTATGTGGTGTCTGTGGGTACATCTTAAATGTAGTCATGAACAGAAATTGCATGAGCTACTTTACCCTTTTTTTCAGTCTTTCTCTGTTCACTTGTAGTGCACTGGTTATGGCAACCATATGTTCAGGTCTCATCTTTTCCTCTAAAATAGGTCCTTTTATTCTTTTTAGAAATGCCGACCTGGGAGAATTTAAGGCTTTTGTGTGTTTGTCCGGGATATCCAGATGTAGAACACTATGTAGTATTACAACTAAGTGAATTGAACAGTTACACCCACTTTTTTTTTAATTGGTGTGGTAATCTCTAGTTAAAGAAGATGTGGAGTCTAGAGGTGCTGTGCACTTGCAGTTCTTTCAAACCAGACAGCCAGAATTGGAAATAGCATCAATAAAAGGAAGATCACTGCTGAATCTCTGTGAAGATAATAGCCACCATACAACCTCTGCTGACAGAACGTTAAGTCCTGTGATATTTGGATTCAATAGCTATGTCTATTGCAGTCTACATCTCATGTGTAGGCATTTTTTTTGCTTTCCTTTTGAAGGGTAAGGTTCTTTATCATCATGATTTCAGCTTTTTACTTCAATTTTTCCCATGACTGACAGATACAATTAGCACATATTTTAGTCAATTAAAGAACAGAGTTTTATGCAGTGTGTGCCTATTAAACAGTAGCATTGAGTTCACCAAAGAAATGGAGCAAATATTTTAAGTTAGAATGAAGTCCCTGACACCAAGTTTTAGAAGAAAGAAGAATTAATTACAGGTGCATTTTTAATAATATAACCTGCAATAGGAAGTGACAGAGAACTAATATGAAAATCTTAAAATGCTGCTTGCAAAAATATGAT